>JXPG01048166.1:438-11503 GCA_001015175.1 Megaselia abdita | reverse complement strand
CGTTTATAATATTTTACAATTTAAAAAAATACCAAATGTATTCGTATTTTCGTTTATGCAAAAATATTAACGACTAATGTAAAAAAAAATGTTGTAAAATTTACAAATATTTAAGTTTTTTATTAAAAAAAAAATCTCAATCACTTACTGTAAATCCACATTGCATCATCAATTCAAAACTTTAACATTTATAAAAAAAAAAATTTAAAAAAATACCAAATGTAAATTTGTATTTTTCGTTTATGCATTTTTACAATTTTCGTTTATAATATTTTACAATTTAAAAAAATAAATTTAAAAAAATACCAAATGTAAATTCGTATTTTCGTTTATGCAAAAATATTAACGATTAAATTAATGTGAACTTTACTTAAAATGTTGTAAATATATAATATTTCAAAAAATATATTTTATTGAGTATATTTTTTTAATTTTAATTGGAAATCTTATACGAGTGGAAACAATTATGTAAATCCTGCAATTCTTACTAATTTCCAATGTCACATAGATAAATTTACTAAAAACCAATAGTAAAAATTACAATTTGTACATTTTATTAACTTCAGTTGCTCTTACGAATTCTTGTAAAACTATTTTTAAAATATTAATTACAATCGAATTTAAGAATTTACTGCAAATAAAAAAATAAAAAAAATAACATTTTTAAAGTATATTTTTAAAACTTTTCTCTCTCAACTGTACTATTTTTAACAAACTTTATTACTATCGATTAATAAAATTTACTACAGTAAAACAGTCTTACTAAAATTTAGCTTGAACTTTCACAATCTTCGTATTAATATTGGAATATATTTTTTCTGTGTAAATTTTATTAAGATCATCTGTGAATTTTACAAGTAGAAACAAGTATAACTTCTTTAAGATGCCAAATATTTCGCATTCAGAGTATTGGATTTTTGCTTGTGATCTTTATAGATACTTTGATTAGTCTCATTTTTTTTATTTAACCAAAATTCCTTCATAAGTTAATATTTAAAAAATGTTTGTATTCTCTCTACTTTTACAATTATAATTATTTTATATAATAATGTTACCAAGAATATAGTAAATATGACCTACAACCCTTTGACTTAATAGTTTCGAAATTCAAATTAATTTTATTTGTAAAATCATTGTAAAATATTGAAATTTTGAAGAAAAACAAAAAATACTACTATAGTAAATTTTCCTTTTTTCACTTTTTTTATATAATATGTAAATAATAAACAAAATAGTAAATAACTATTTTTTTTGTATATTTTATTAACTTCAGTCGCGAATCTTAAGATTGCATTAAAAAGTTTAATTACTATCGCATATAATAATTTACTTTAAATCCAACTAGTAAAAATCACAATTTTCTTTTAAAGTATATTTTACAACTTTTTTAAAAAACAAAAACTTTTTTTTGGGGTGTTTAGTAGTTTTTATTACCTTCAGTTGCGAATCTTCCGAGTGGAAACTATTTTTTTAATCCTTATAAATCTAACTATTTTAAAAAATTAATTCCTATCGCATATAATAATGTACTACAAATCCAAATAGTAAAAATTACAACTTTTAGTGTATATTTTATAATTTTTATAGTCGCAAATATTACGGTTGGAAATTATTTTTTTATTACCTTTTTAATTCTAGTAAATTAAATCTAACTATTTTTCAAAGTTTCAATTACTATTGAATTCAAAAATTTACAAAATAAAACAGTAAATCATTACTACTTATTAGAGTGTATATTTGTTGAGCTTTAGTCGCGAATTTTACGAGTTAAAACAATCATATTAATTTCTGTAAAGAAAACTCTACTATTTTTTACAGCTTTTATATTGATTAGCAAAGTTTACTACAGTAACAATTTTGTTTGAAATGTTCACCATTTTCGTATTAATATATTCGAAAATATTTTTTGTGTAAATTTGATTAAGTTCAGCTGCGAATTTTACTAGTAGAAACAATAAAAAATAATTTCTCTAAAGTACAACAAATAGAAGTTCTTTACGATGACAAATATTTTTCTTGAGTAGTAAAAAAACAACATACTACTGGAGTAGTAAATTTTTAGTAAAATGTACTACTAAATACAAAAATCTGTAAATTGCTAATTTCACTACTTTTTTTTCACTAAACAAAATAAAAAAAATTTTGTTGTAATTTTAGCTTGTGTTTTATTTCTTTACTAAATTTTACTACTTCTAGTTTATTTTACTATTTTAAATAAAAAATATATACGACTGGATTTAAAACTAGTGATATTCACTACCTGAAAACAAAAAAAACAGAATGCATTCAACAGGATTTGAGCCCAGAAAAAAAAAAATATTTTACTATTTGTAGCTAATTTTACTAAAATAAATATGATATAGCGAAATGTGCTATTATTTGTCTATTTTGTAGGAAAATTTACTACCATAGCAATAGCGTTTTACATTTAGTAAAATTCGCTACTTGCACAAAAAAAATGCATTCGACAGGATTTGAGCCCAGAACATTTGTTTAGTAAAAAGAAATTATTTTATAATTTGTAGCGAATCTTACTAAAACAATATGATATAGCGAAATGTGCTATTATTACTTAATAAAATTCACTACTTGCTAGTCAGTTTTATTGCTTACTAGAAAAATTTATCATTGAATACGTAGTAGTACTGTTTCTAGAGATATTTCACACAAGAAAAATTACTACACATAGTAGTCAATTGTTCTAATATTAGTAAATTTTACTACAACAATAATTTCACTAAGTAAATTTCGCTATTTATTTTTTTCCATGTACGTACTCAAAATTTTGTTAAGTATTTTGAGTAATCCTTACATGATACCACTTCCAATCAATCACGAAGATCAAGTAAAGGATAACTCCTTTCAAAAAACTGCAAAAAATACCCAACATTTGAAGCTCGAAACAACGAGACAACATCAGGAAAATCCAGCAACCACCAATTCCATTACACCCTATTTCCCGCAATCGTTTTTCCGAATTCCCTCAACCAAAAGAAGAAAATAAAGAATATTGAAAATGATGATTAAAATAATACCTCCCTCCAACCAAGTCATAAAGAAACAAAACTGACTGCCTCATAACAAAACAAGAAAGGAACTCACATACACCAGAGTGGATCCCTAACCGACCCACTTTCTCTTTACACTGTTCAGCTCATTTGCTTTAAATGGTTTGGAAAATTGCTCATTTTCAAGCCAAAAAGGAAACAAAAATAAGATTGAAAAATGCAAGCAAATAAAATGTGTACATTTTTCTCCCAAGGATAACGGAAAGGATTCTTTTCACTCACTTTTTTTTTTTTAAATTAATTAAGTGAAAAGAATATTTTTCTAATAATTCATTTCCGTCGGGGAATTACGAACAATGGACGCCGAGATTTTCTCACTGCAAGTTATGTTCCCACTGACCTGGATCTCTGGTTTTGTTTTTTATATATTGTTTTTTTTGTTTTTTTTTTGTGAAAGGTGAAAAGGATACAATGGAGTTTTTTTTTTAATTGTATGGAATGTATGTGGATTGTAAGATTTTTGTTTTAAGTTATCGCTATATTTATTGTTCTAATTCTAAACAAAAAAACACAAATATGATTACAATCCTCAAGTTTTAAATGTGGAACATATGTGGATTGTATTTATTGTTTTATCATTATCAAAAAATAGTTGATAGTTTTAATTCTTTAAATGTAAATATTTTTATTGTTATTTCAAATTATTTTTCTTGAATGATAAAGGAAAACTCATGAAATTATTGATTTATTTTTATAATAAAATATAATAAGTATAAACTCTGGATGAAAAGAATCTATGAATTTAAATATTTTTTTTTTTACTGAAAGTTGGGTTGTATTTGAGTAAATTTATCACTTCGCCTTTACAAAACCCTTCTAAAATTTTTCACAAAATATAAAAGATTATTCCATCAATCGAATTCTCAATGTGGATTTTATGTGGATTCTATTCATTTTAACTCACCAAATACTTGTATAGTATACGTTTCTTAAAGCATCCAGAAAAAAAGTAGTAAATTTTACAATAGCAAAAAAATTATTAAATTACATTTTAAATAGTAAGATTTTAGTAATTTTTACTACTTGCTAAAATGTAGTAAATTTTACTACTCGAAATAGTAACTCAAAAAAATTGTAATTTGAGCTATTTGTGGATTAGCAATTTTTACTATTAATATAAATGAACCTAATCAAGAATTAAGATAAAATGTTGACTACTTCGTAGTAATTTAAGCTATTTCTTCAGTAGTAATTTTTATTATTAATAGAAATGAACAATAAAATAGAATTTTGCTAATATTTTGACAACTTAGTAGTAAATTTTACTATCACCTGAGTAGTAACTTTATTTTTTTCTGTATAATTAAATAAATACAAAATTTGCAATACATAAAATAATCTCCAAATCCCCACCTAATACTTGTATAGTATATTCAATTCAATATTTTTGTTCAATGAAATGGATGAATTGTTTGTTCATGACATATAGATGATAACATTCAAGAACTTGAATTATTAATGTGGAATATATGTGGATTTTATTCAAGTTTATTTCTACAAATTATGTCGTCAGTAGAAAGAAATTTCTCACATTTGATGTGAGCATTTCATTTAATTAATCTTTAGCCGGTACTTAAAGGTGCTTTCCCCATTAAGATATAAGTGGATTGTATTCAAAACACTTAGTTAAAATTTTAGACAAAAATAAGATAATTCCAATCCTCAATTCTGAAATGTAGAATACATGTGGATTGTTTTAATTTTTTAAATAATTTTCAATTCAATCTTTGGAAAATTTAAAGATAATAAATGATAATGAAATACTTGAATTATTAATATGGAATATATGTGGATTTTATTCAAGTTTCTTTCTACAAATTATGTAGGCAGTAAACATGAAATTTCTTATAATTCTCTCAAGAAAATATACATTTAATGAGGGGATTGCATTCAATTAGTTTTTAACAGGAACGCAGAAAATTTACTTTCCATATTAAAATAGAAGTGGATTGTATTCAAAATACTTACATCAATTTTCTTCCATAAATATAAAAAATCTCTTCAAAGCACCAGCAGCATTACAACCAATGAAACTCTCTTCTAAGCAAGACAAGAGAGANTCAATTAGTTTTTAACAGGAACGCAGAAAATTTACTTTCCATATTAAAATAGAAGTGGATTGTATTCAAAATACTTACATCAATTTTCTTCCATAAATATAAAAAATCTCTTCAAAGCACCAGCAGCATTACAACCAATGAAACTCACTTCTAAGCAAGACAAGAGAGAATAGTTCAGATAGTTCAAATTCTAAAAAGAAACAAACATTATTCCAATCCACAAATTTTAAATGTGGATTGTACTAGTTTTACCCTACCAAATGCCTATACAACACACATTTTTTGAAGAAATCAAACAAATTCAAATAATTTTCTATTCAATCATTTGAAAATTGAAAGATAATAAAGGATAATACAAATATTAGAATTATTAATGTGGAATACATGTGGATTTCATTCAAGTTTCTTTCAACAAATTATGTCGTCAGTAAACATGAAATTTCGTGTATAATTCACCGAAAGAAAAGATACATTTTATGTTCGGATTGCATTCAATTAAACTTTAACATTAACGCGCAAAATGTACTTTCCCCAATAAAATAGAAGTGAATTATATTCAAAATACTTCCATCAAAAGAGAACATTTCAAATAAATTTTACAACATTAAATGTAAAAAATCTCTTCAAAGTACCAGCAACATTACAACCAATAACGAATGAAACTCACTTCTAAGAGAATATTTTTACGAGTATAGTTCAGATAGTTCAAATTCTAAAAAGAAACAAAAATTATTCCAATCCACAATTTTAAATGTGGATTATATGTGGATTGTATTAGTTTTACCCTACCAAATATTTGTAGTTTTTGAAGAAATTAAACAAATTCAAATAATGTTCAAGTCAATCATTTGTTAATTGAAAGATTATAAAGGATAAATGAAATACTTGAATTATCAATGTGGAATATATGTGGATCGTATTTAAGTTTCCTTCAAAAATGTGATTTCTTTTTAAATCTCCGAAATATACATTTAATATGGATTGCAAAACTCACAAAAGATACCTTCCACTTTAAAATAAAAGTGGATTCTATTCAAAATACTTCTTTAAAAAGAGAACATTTCACATAATGTAAAATTTCAATCTCTTCAAACCACCAGCAACATTACAACCAACAACCAATGAAACTCACTTCTAACCAAGACAACCTTCCAACCATAAATCTACTAGCTATCCAAATCCAATATTTTATGTCTGCCTGTCAGAATCCCCAGTATCCATTACATTACAACACCATTTCGGAACACCCACATGAATTCCAATGATCCCTTTGTCGTTTGTCGTTGTACGAACGAGAATCACCTTTGACACATCGACAGGATTCGAGTATAAATTGTCGTCCTCTTCTAATAACGTAAATGCAACGTAATGAATTTTTATTAGGTAATTTTCATGGAATGCTTTCTCTCAATGACTCTACGAGTAAACAAAATCGTAAAAACCGTCACCAAATGGCTGGTCATGGCTGGTGTTTTTGCTTATGCTGTTTCGTTAGTCTTGGCTCCCCATCTTAAAAGCAAAGACAAGATCTTTGGTTTTTAAGTTTTTCGTTGTTGTTGCTGTTTCTTGGCTAAAAACAAATTTTATTGCTTCTACAGTTGAACGAAATATTGATTAGAATTTAACGGGCCACGGTCGTATTGTTAGAAGGACTTTTGAACGAAAATTGGAATGTGATCTGAATTTTAAGTTTTTCAGTCTTTTCTAGCTTAACAAAACTATGTTGGGGAAATTTGGGTCAGAAGAGACATTATAATCAGCACATCTTTTGTTTTTAGTGGGGATTATGGTTTCGAATGTGGTGTGGGATTTTGCTCAATTCTGATTATGAGAGGGATTTCACAGACAGTATATTTGTAGTGTCATAATTGGAAACTGGTTTTCTCTTGCAATTACGTGATATTTTTATAAGGAGTTGTTGAAATTTGCTACTTTTTAGTTAATTGAATCACATGACTAGATTAAGTATCTGGAAAGTCACGAGCTAAAGCAAACATCAACAGTTTAAATTAGAACATTTACTTGATATTGGTTTAGGTGATTTATATGTGACGCAGTTTGAAATTAGTGTTTGTTAATACGTAGTTATATTTGAGTTTTGTTGGGTTTATTCATGACATCTGGAATAAAATCTAGAAGAGAAGGCTAAAATTTCAATCGAAAATATATCTGTTTCGTTCTTTTAAGGAAGAATACAATTTAAGGCCCATTTTGATTGGATGAATGGGATTTTTTCAATTGAGCTTGTTTTAATGTGCATTTAACAACAAATATTTAACAGCGAGTTAAGATATATTGTGAACTTCTTTTAAAGAAGATTACAATTCCTAACAATCAAAATTCGTTATTTTGTTTCTACAGTTTTCATTGGCATTTCTTTAAAAGACTGAGAGGGATAGCTGATTTTTGTTGAGTTCCTACATGACATCTTGAAATGAAACAAAACATTAGAAAAAAAGGCTAATATTTCAATCGGAAATATATCTGTTTCGTTCTTTCAAAGAAGGATACAATTTCAGGCTCGTTTTTATTGGTTGAATTGAATGTTTTCAGTTGTGCTTATTTAAATGTGGATATCAAAATCTATAAAAAGGAGGTTAACTATATCTGTCTACTTTTTTTCAAGAAGAATCTAATTCCAACATAACAAAAAATATTGAACATCGAGTTAAAATATGTCTGTCTACTTGCTTCAAAGAAGATTCCAATTTCAGGCTCATTTCCATTGGATGAAAGGAATTTTTTCAATTGAGCTTGTTTAAATGTGGATATAATACAGAATATTGAACAGCGAGTTAAAATATATATGTCTATTTCATTTAAAAAAGAATGCAATAACCACCAATCAAAGTTCGTTATTTTGTTTCTACAGTTTTCATTGGCTGTGGAATGGTAGATTAATTTATTGAAGACTGAAAGGGATAGCTGAGTTTCTTCATGACACCTTTAAATGAAACATAAAATTAGAAAAGAAGGACGAAACTTTAAACGAAGTTAAAATATATATGTCTCTTTCCTTCAAAGAAGAATCCAATTCCAACATAACAACAAATATTAAACAGCGAGTTAAAATATATCTGTCTTCTTGCTTCAAAGAAGAATCCAACTTCAGGCTCATTTCGATTGGCTGAATGTAGAAAATAGCTCTTTTAATACGAATATAAAAACCTATAAAAGGGAGCTAAAATGTATTTTTCTTCTTCCTTTAAAGAAGAATCCAATTAAAACAAATCAAAATTCGTTATTTCGCTTACACAATTTTTGTCCAATTTTCATTGGCTGAGAAATAGAAGCTTTCTTTAAACTGAGAAGGATATTTTACCTAGATATGATAATTATCTGAAGCGTGGCGTCGATTCAGAATCTACATAGAATTTGTCAAAATTTCTCTCGGTTTACGGTCTCAGTGATCCCATTTGTGATTCCTTTTGATGTAAGCTTTAATTCAAGGTAATCTAACCATCGCAACCTCGCAAGACAATCTAACCATCAACCTTGTTGTCAGGAACCTTCATTGTTTTAGCACTCTATCTACGAGAATTTAGTCTGCATATAGATCATAGAGCTCATGATTGTATCGTATGCGCCACTCATACATAGGTCCAAAGATCATACGAAGCACTTTCCTCTCAATCTTAACACTCTTCTTAGCCCAAACAGTGCTCGGTGAGAAGACATGATTCTGATCTCTTGAGAGGTGCCGTTTTGGGTTTTAATTGAAGACCCAGGATACGTGAAATAATTTATTGACTTTTCTACTCGATTTCAAATATTTGGTCTTCTCGATATTCACTCTGAGGCCCATTAACGTAGCATGTCTGCTGATGTTACTGTAGTTTGTCTTCAGATCTTATACGTTTCTTGTGACGATGTCATCTGCTTACGACAAAAGTAGAACCGACTTGGTTATTATGCTGCTGGATATTCTGATGTTAGCTCTTCGAACAATGATTTTCAGGTATACATTAAACAGGTAACAGGAAAGTGAAATTGCACTTTTGGTCTCTGCTAGGGTCAACTGATATAATATGATGAGTCTCTTAGGGATTCCTAGCTTCATCTCTAATGATGAAGTCGTAAGCCTATTTAATAAAAAGGTAGAGAAGTACTGTATCCAGCGTACAAGAATATCTTCCTCGTTTACCAATTTATTTCCTGACGAGTACAGACGATTGTTGGTGATGTATAGCCCTCACGCTGTCTTTTCACCTACTTCCTGGTACACCACTTCCTCACAAAGCTTCCACCTTTCTCATCTCGCCATTCTCATGTCGTCTACGCTTGGCTTGCCTTATCTATTCTTCTCCTTCTACGCAGAACCAGCTCCTCTGGTGTTTCTTGTTCTCATATAAGTAGTCAACCTAAAACCATCAAATGCCTAAATCCTTACACACCCTCCTCGACACATGAAAAAAAGAAGCTCCATAAAAAATATATCCCTTTAACCATAATACTCTAGTAGAGCGACTCCACATCCCTGTCAAAAAAATAAATAACCCCACAATAGACAATACAGAAGAACACACTCTACTTGATGCTATCTAAAAATAGGAACCCTTCCTGACTTTTACAATCGCTCGCTCTATTTTATGATTATCTCCATTATGAGGGACAATTTATTAGAATTAGTTGAATTGAGTTGGATTATTTTCTGTATATAAATTTTTTCCCTTCCTTTTATGCTGGGATAATTAAGAGAGATCTTAATGTTGTTTACTAGAAACTAAATACAAAAGCGGCATCGGATTTAGGTGACAGATACACGAGTATTCAGTAATTTATTAATTGGAAGGGATTCTTTCTGGCTCCTTTTCTTATTTCTATTTTTACTTATCGTCTGTATGTTTTAATTTGTTAGATTTTTATGGAAATAACATCCTGTTAAGTTTCTTCTTAATAATCTTAAGAACATCGAAGTCATCATTTTGTTATAACAAAAAATATTGAATAGCAAGCTTAAATATATTTGTCTACTTCTTTTAAAGAAGAATGCAATTCCCACCAATCAAAATTCGTCATCTGGTTTTCACAATTTTTGTCCAATTGTCATTGGCTGTGGAATGGGAGCTTTATTTTTAAAGGACTGAGAGGATGTTGAATTTCTTCTTAATAATCGTGTCAATTACTTACAAAGCGAAGAACATCAAAGTCAATTACACATAATAGAAGGAAAAGAATGAACACCTCTCAAGGATAAGTGCTGCAATAAATCCTTGATAATACTTTCCAATCAAACTCTCTAAATACCTTCGGATGAAATATATTAGACTCTCTCAATATCCCAATGATTATCCCATCATCCCTAATCAATTCATTCGAAGAAGAGGGTGGATTGGAAAAGTTTCTTTGAAAAAACCTCTTCGGATGGACTGCGAAGGAAACGAATAGCAAGAGACATTGAGTGAAAAGCCCTTCAACCAGAAAACAATTTTTCATTTCTCCTTTTACAACATGGAAGCAATCACCTTAAGGCCACATCCCAAAATACTGAAGTAGAAAAATTACAGACTTTCATTTCGAAAATTTTGCATCATAAATAATTGTTAATGAGAAAAGTTTACAACAATGTTTTTAGAGAGACAGAGAAAAAATGGTTCTCATTCAAATGCTCAATTAATCATATCTCCTTGTTGCTTCCTTCACCAGTCACGTTTTGTTTTTAGTTTTATATTTCTGTGCTGTGCTGAACTGTACCTGCTCTCATTGAATTCATATGCGTAACGTTACGGGTCATTACTCAGAGGTTTTCTTTTCCCCACACGTGAAATAGGGTGTTCGGTGGATATAATGGGTGATTCGAAAATTTAAACTCTTGCGAGTTGTTTGTTTTAGGTGCTAGGACTCTGGGGTTTTACTATGATTGAGATAGACAGGCAGACAGGCAGACAGACAGACAGACAGACAGACAGACAGACAGACAGACAGACAGACAGACAG
>JXPG01048143.1:884-12808 GCA_001015175.1 Megaselia abdita | reverse complement strand
TTTTCGAATACTACAATATGGGTATCATTTTAAACGGAAGAGCTTCAGGAGCTCAAAAAATAAAATACAAGTTTTCTAAAAGAAATACACTAATAGAAATTTTGAATGGAAATTTTAGTTTAATTGGTTTAATTTGTTTGTTTGTTTGTTTAAATGTTTGTCTCAGTAATACCAGGGGACACTGAATAAAATTGTCTATATCAACTTATTAAATGCTTGAGGTAAAAAATAAATGTAATTCTTCATTGGTAATTTAAATATATACATTATAAAAATTATCAGATATTTAATTCATCATCGAAACTTTTATATATCAACTTAATTATTTATTTATAACTTTACGTTTAATTTATTTTATGCTTTTTAGTAGGAAATATATAAAAGTTTTTTTGTAAAACGAAGTTTTTTTTAATAAGAGTTTATTAATGTTTTTTTTTAAATTTTTTCTTTGGGAAGATATGCAATATGGATATCGTTGGACGGGGAATTTTGAGAGGAGTTATGAAGTTTATGTGGAATTGATTTCTGGGATGGGAATTGGTTCCAAGATTCCAGAAACGATTCCGTGGCTAAATTGTGTCTTTCACAATATGGGTTAATAATGGATAGGAAATAAATATAGAATTGACTTCTGGCATGGCATGGGAAGGGCTCCGAGATTTTAGAAATAGTTCCATGGCCAAATATCTTTATCGTTGGTCGGAATTTTTAAAGGAGTCAGGAAAAAACCAATATCCTCAATATAAAAAATAACATAAACATTATATAATACAAAAAAAACCCGGAAAGAAAAAAGTAAAAACTTAAAATTCCTACAGCAAATACCGTCAAGAATTTTAAAAATAAAATAGTTTACACAATAATTACAAAAAGAAAAACAATAAACGAAATATAGAAAAATATAATGTTAATATTTAAAACAAATAAAAATTGCTAAACAATATAATAAAAAGTTTGTTTTATATTCCAAAACTCTTATTCTTCCAGTTTGCATTGAAGATGCATAGTTAAATACATTTCAAAAGTTTTTCCAAATTTCCACAAATTTAATTGCTAATGGATATTTTTGAATTTTTTTTATGGCGCTTTGTTACAAACATTCTAAGTATCAAAAAAATGTGAAAAAAAATTGTTAATATATGAAACCGCTGATTTTTTATTGAGCTTTAAAATAAGCAAATATTTTTTAAATGTAGCTGCACAGCTTTAGTAGAAGATATTTTAGTTTCGTAAAAAGATTTGTGTTCCCCAAAGATTTTTTTATGAGGATTTTAAGAAAAAAAAATATATTAGATATTTCCCTAAAAAGTTTAAAGTGGAATATCTCAAAACTTCCAACAACTTCAAGCTACAGTTCTTCTATGATTTGTACCTGAGTATATTCTGAATCGATCCTGCATAATTTAACAGAGCGTTCTTGCGCCTTTTTTAGCTATAAAGATTATAGTAAACCTCTAAATATCAAAATATCAAATGGTCAATTATCAGAAGAAACTTTGGAAGCTGGTAATAAGTATATATCAAACATGTTATATTGCTTCATGCTAGAAAAACTTCGCCTGTTGGCAATTTCACTGATAGTATACATCATCTACTGATCCATCTATAACAAATCTGAGAATATTGAGGAAAAAGAAGCATTTACCTCTTTCCTCCTCTAATTATTAAAGGACTAAAACTTTGACTTAGACTTCAGAAATACTATTTATGATATATATTGTTACTATTAAAATTAAATAATTAAAAAGTAACTTACGTTTATTAATGTTTAATTATAATATAAATTGAAATATCTGTAAAATAAATCAAACTCTTAACATATTCCAAAACGACAAAAACAAACAATACCTAAAAAAAACAATATATAATAAACATAACAAATTTTTTTAATAATTTATTAAAAACTAACATTAAAAATTAAAATAATTTTTGAAAAACCATAAAAAAATATTAACTTAAAACTATGTTCCAAAACCACAAATACTTTACAATAAAACAACAAATAATCAAAAGTTTAAGAAAGAGGAAAATTATTTTAAAAAATAAAGAAAAAGAAATAAAAAAAATACTTTAAAATGTTTGACTTTTGAATATTTTTGAAACTCTAAAATTCAATTCATTTTAATCATTTCAAATTATAAGAAAATATTCATTCCATTTCAGATTTTGTATGGAATATTTCTTTATTTTGATCTTTTAGTTTTATCCTTTTTTGCAAACTCTTATTTTTTTAATTTTGATAAAATTTTCCTCAAAGTTTATTTTTTGATAAAAATTATCTCAAAGTTAATTTTTGATGAATTTTTCAAAAAAAAGTGTATTTGTTCCAAATGAATTATCATTTCTTCATCAAACCTATCTTTTGTTTAAAACATATTTCTAAAATTCTTTTATAAAACTTTACCTTTAATGCAATTTCCCATTAAGAAAAAACAAGAAAAAAATATGTGAAAAAAAGTTTATTCATTTAAAAAAATGAAGAAAAAAAATAATTTAAGTTAATCATAAACTATGAATTTGATTCACAAAAAATAAACAAAAATAAAAAATTGAGGGAATAATCAAGGGAAAAAT
This sequence comes from Megaselia abdita, assembly GCA_001015175.1. NCBI lineage: Eukaryota > Metazoa > Arthropoda > Insecta > Diptera > Phoridae > Megaselia > Megaselia abdita. Next base: position 10,234 of record JXPG01048143.1, on the reverse strand, counting down.
AGTCTTCTTCGTGAGTGAGGCTGAGGAGCAGCAATCGACAAGGATCATATCATGACTCCCATTCCTTGAATGGCCATCATGATCATTCTAACATTGTTGAACAAAGCACTTTTCGGAAGTACTTTCAAATAGTTTTGACAGTTTTTATAGAGCTCCGTTAAAACTTTGGGCGCGTGTTCTCTAGTGATGGACTCTGTTAAATCCAAATTCAAAATACTATCCGATAGATATCTTAAAAGAAAAGAAAAATTTTATGAAAAATAAAGATACAAACAAATTTAAACTCACTTTTGTTTAATGTCATTATGGTTATTCATGTCGGCGGAAATCTGTTGAATGAGGGACAGTAAAACAGTTTGTTCGAGGCAACAGGGGGTGAACACTTGTTTATAGTCAGCCTTATCCAAAGTGAACTCGACAAGAGCCAGGTCGTTCGCGATCAAAGCTTGATGGAAAGCTTTGTTGATATGTCCTTGGTTCAACAAGGCTTTGATTTGTTCCTGAACATCGTATATCGAGGGAGCGGGGGTTTGAGCTTGGGATCGTACAACATTCAACATAGAGTTTTCTAAGGAAGTCGCTTGGTCTTCAAGATTCTTCCTTATCTCATTCTTCATGATCTCACTCAACTGACGCACTACATTTACTTCCACAGCTTTAAGGTCCTTCCTGGACTCTAGAATACTTTCTCTGGCCAACAGCTTTTGCTTGTGGTTGATTTTCTCAAACATTTCGTTAAACGAAGAAACTTTTGTTAGGATTTCATCCGTGGATTCCTTCACCGGTTGTAATTTTGTCAAATAGCCATTGAATTGTTCCATGACTGTTGAGACATTTTTTTAAATAACATAAATAAAAAAATAAATAGAAAAGAACTCACAATCTTTGATTCCAAGGACGAAAGCTTCCCTCAACTGATGGAACATGACTTGAGATGACTTCTCATAAGCCGGGATCAATGTTTTCGACATAGACTCCTTAAATGCTCCTTGTAAACTGTCTTGGACACCAGCCAAGACAGACTTTCCGAATGTGTCGATTATACTCTGTTTTTAAATTTAAACTTATAGAGAATATTTTATTTAAAAAAAAATATCTTCTTACCTTACTCTTACAAACTTGACCTATACTTTCTTTCAAAATCTTGTCGGTTGAAGCGAATTTGTTATTAACATCGAATTGAATTTGCTTTTGAATCTTATCTAACTCGGACATCACTTGAGGGATTAACGTTTGTTGGAACTCCTTCCTCATCTCTTTTGTTATATTACTAACCATTTTATTTTCCATTTGAGCTATCATTTGCTTGATGTTGTTGTCACGATGGGTACTGTGAAAAAATTGGGTTTTGTTTTTTAAATAATAACTATTTTAATTATTATTTTAAAATACTATTTTTATTCAAGAAAAATGAAAATTCTAAAATACACAATAAATACCCGTCACTTAGAATTATTATATTTACAAGAAAAAAACAACCAACATTTTAAATTACAAATTTAAATAATTAAAATATTCGAATTTCGTATATTTTTTAATTTTCCATTTTAAAATTTTATAAGATTACATAGCTTTTTTTGTGTTTTAGAATTTTGGCTTTGTTTCCACATTTATGTAAACTTTGAATAAACTTTAGAACTTTCATTTTCATATATTAGTATTAAAAAATTAAACAAAATTTCAATTAAATTTAACTTTATTGGAATTAATATTTTTTTTTGTTTTTTTTTTTTTTTTTAATTTATATTTTTATTTTAAATACTTGAAGTATATATTTTGATTGAATTAATGTATTTTTTTTTTTTTAATTGTATTTTTAATTTTTCTTAAATGCTTGAAGTATAAATTTTGAAACATTTTTATAAATATTAATTCAATTAATTTTTGTTTTTGAAATCTATATTTATTTTTTATTTGTTGAATATTTAAATTTAAAAAAATATTTATAATAATATTTTTCACATATTCGATTTTAATATTCTTTTTTAATTTAATCCATATTTGTGTTTTAGAAACTTCCATATTTATGAAAAAAATTAATCACGAAGCTTGCTTTAGAACTTTCATTTTAAAATATTAACATTCAATTTTAAAATTTACATTTCAATATTTTTTTTAAATATTTCAATATAAACTTCAAATATTTTCCATATTCTTAAAAATTAATAATTTTATTATCCAAAATAAATTTTGAGCCATTTTAGTTATTAAATATTACATTTATGTGTTGTTTAATTGTTGTATAATTTTTCTTTGATGCTTAAAAACTATTTGTATTTATATTATAATTATTATTTTATATTAATTATTTCTTACTTTTTAACATTTAAATATTACAAACAATTATTTTGTTTTTGTTTTGTTTTTAAAATCAGATGTATTTAAAATATTAGAATTTCATATTTTGGAACATTTATGTGAGGTTAAATATTATTAATATAAATATAATTTTTTTTTTTTTAATGTTTGAAAACCTATATTTATTTTTTATTATTTAGAATATTTATTTGTAACTTTTCAAATTAATTGAAGAATTGTCTTTAATTTTCAATTTATTTTCAATTTTTTGACTTGTTTCCATGTTAATGAACATTTTGAATCATTAAGATTTAAAACTTTTATTTTCAAATATTAATTTTAAAAAAAATTCAAAACAATGTTTTATTTTCAATTTTAAAATATTTTTTTTAACATTTTGATAATTAATATTTATCAAAGATGTTTTGTTTTAATTTTGGAATTAAAGTTATATATTTTATTTTCAATTTTAAATATTTCCATATTTCTTTAAATACTTGAATTTTATATTTCTTTTTACATTTTGATAAATATAAATTGATTTAATTTTTGTTCTATTTTTGAAATTATAGTTAAATGTTTTGTTTTAAATTTTAAATGTTTCCATATTTCTTTAAATACTTGAATATTTCTTTAAATACTTGAAATTTATATTGTTAAACATTTTGCTAAACATAAATTGTATTAATTTTTGTTCTATTTTTTAAATTAGAGTTAAATATTTTATTTTCAATTTATTATATCTACATATTTATATATTTTTAAACATTTTGATAAATTTTTGAATTATTTTTGTTTTATTTTTGAAATTATTTATTTTGTAAATATTTGTTGAGTTCCATTTTTGTTTTTAAATACTACGGAAAATTATATATTTATTAAAAATCAAACACAAAAATTCCTTAATTCCAAAAATCTTAAAATTAAACATTTATATAAGGATAAATATTAATATAAATAAAAATTTAGAATGTTTTTTAAATTTTGAAAATCTATGACTATTTTTTAATTTTTGTTGTTTTTTTTTTTATATTTATTTTCAACTTTTTTTCTTTAATTTTAAAGTTATTCTAAAAAGGTTTTTTTTTAATTTGAAGAGAATTAAGTATTTAACAACAAATTTAACAAATAAAAATCCATAATTTTATTTTTTTAAGTTTATAATTTTGTTTAACTTTACCATTTTAAAATATATAATAGGAATAAGTATTAAAAAATAAGAAAAGTGTTTAAAACAATTGTTATAGATTTTTGTAAATAAGGCTTTAAAAATATGCTCAAAAATACTTCAGAAATTAAAAGATGTATAAACATTACATTGCTTTTTATAATTTTATTATTTGTTCATATTCATAACAATTTTAATCATAAAGATTTAGAGCTTTAATTTTCAAATATAAACAAAAACATTAAAAAAATATATTAAATTTTGGGAACTAAATATTTTATTTTCAATTTTAAAATTTATAAATGGTTTTTAAATATTATCTTTTTTTTTATAGTAATTTTCCAAATACTTAATAAAAATATATATTTTTTACTTATTCAAACTAAATTTAATTTCAATTTAAATAAACATTCTATATTTAAAAAGATTTTGTAACTAAGAAAAAACTAATTCTGAGTTTTCTGAGCATTTTTTGTAAGAAATTTCAGTATATTTAAAAGGCAGTTTTACCATTTTCAATTTGATATCACTGATTTTAATAATTAAAATATTTAGTCTTCTTAACATTTTTGGAATTAAATATTTTATTTTCAATTTTAAAATTTTTATTTCCATTTTTTTTAAATACTTAAATATTTATTGAATTAATTGTTGTTTTCTTTTTAAAATATATAGTAATTTAAAATTTTTTTGAGTTCCATATTCTTGAAAGTTAAAAATGTTATTATCCACGTTTAATTTTAACACTTTTTTTTAAATTAGATATTTATTAAAAACAAAAATCCCTATTTTAATTCCAATAATTTTGAAGTTTATCTTAAACTTTTAAAAAAATATTAATATTCATAATTTTAAAATATTAGAATTTCATATTTTTTAACATTTAAGTATGAATATTAAAATAAAAAACAAAAAATTTTGATGTTTTATAATTTTTGGAAATCTATATTTATTTTTGAACAATTTTTGTTTGTTTCAATATTTATAAGAATCATTATTTTCACATATTTTTCAAAATTTTAAAAGGGATAAATAATTAAATTTAACATAAAACTTAAGACATAAATCCATAATTTTGCTCTTTATTTTTTAATTAAATACTTTATTTTAAATCTTAATATTTATTTTTCCAATTTGTTTTAAATACTTGAATTTTTGTATACATTTTGATACATATTATTTGAATTAATTTTTGTGTTTTTGTTTTTAAATCTATATTTTTTTTTTAATATTTGAATATTTGTTGAGTTTTATATTATCTTATTATCCATGTTTAATTTTGAACCATTTTTGTTTTTGAATATTAAGATTTTTTATTTTTTAAATTAGGCATTTATTATAAAAAAAAAACAAACACAATAATCAATATTTATATTGATTATATATTTAAAATATTAGAATTTCATATTATAAAGATAAGGATAAATATTAATATGAAGAAAATTTAAAAAATGTTAATTAATTTTTGAAAATCTAGAATTTAAAAATATTATGACAAATTTTATGATTTGTTTCCATATTAATCAAAATTTTAAATCATGAAGATTTAGAATTTTAATTTTCAATCAACATTTTAAAAAAAATTATTTAAATTTTGGAGCTAAGTATTTTATTTTAAAATTTTTATTTACAATTATTTGGATTTTTAAATTATATATTTATTAAAAACAAAACACAAAGATTCATATTTTTAATTCTTAATTAATTTATTTGTCTTTAATTTAAAAAAAAAAAATTATATTGACATTTTTAAAATATTAGAATTTTAGTTTTCAAATGTTATTAAGAAAAAAGATATTTTTGGAATTAAATATTTTATTTTCAATTTTAAAATGTATATTTCCATATTTTTTCAATTACTTCAATATTTTTAGACATTTTGATAAATATTAATTGAATTAATTTTTGTCTTTGAAATCTATATTTTAGTTATTTTAATATTTGTTGAGTTTTATATTCTTGAAAGTTAAACATTTTATTATCCACGTTTAATTTTGAGACATTTTTATTATTAAATATTACCAAAAAATATTTTGTTTTTATATTTTATATATTTATATTTTAATAATACAAATTTTAAAGTCTTTTAATTCTTGAAAATCTATAACTTTTTTAATTTTATTTTTTATTTTTAATTAAATTAAATAATTTTCTTTAATTTTCAAAATGTGTATTTGTTTTTTTTTTAAATTCACAATTTAGAAAGGGGATAAATAATAAAATTTAAGACATAAAAATACATAATTTATGTTTTCAATGTTTATTTTTTTTTTAGCATAACCAATTTTAAATATATAATATAAAATATATAATAGGAAACAAAAACTAAAAAACAGAAAACTGTTGAAATATATTGTAAATATTACCTTAAAATATTGTCAAAAATACTTCAGAAATTTAAAGATATATAGATAAGTGCTTAATACACTCTGATTTTCTCAAAAACACTAAACATTATTGAAAATATTATTATTTATAACATATCAGATCAAAGTTGGAAATAACATGCAATAACAAATAATAATTGGGATAACGTTATCATTTTTGAAGATGGATAACGTAACAATACCCGAACAAAATTTATATGTTATACCACCCTGGGGAATAATTTGTAATTCTTAAAACCTATTACCATTGCAGAAATGTACTCTGAATACAATTTTAAGGAATAGTTTCTTGAATCTTTGAACCTAATATCATAACTTTAAAATAAGAAAATAAAAACTCACTCAGTTTGAATAATGATTTCCATCATATTAGCCAGCTTGGCATCATTCTCCTTCTTCGTGTTCTGAAACTCCGCTATAAAAAAAATAAAACTTCAAAAACCTTAAAAAAAAAAAAAACAAAAAAAAACTCACCAAGAATTCTATCTAACTTATCATTAATATCGTTAATGCTAGTTCTGTCCACAGCAAGTCCATCGGTGCAGGTCACCGTCGGGGTCACAGTCACAGCACTTGGAGCACTCGGGGCATTAGCTAACAAAGATGAGGGGAATGGAATTTGGAAGCCACTCAAAGGTTTTGAAGTTGACGCTTCTTCTTTCGGTTCTTCTTTGACTTTGACTTTCTCTTGAGTAGCTCTTTCGACTTCATCACGATCTGGCTCTTGCTCAGCACCTTGTAAACCCATAATCTCTTCCACTTCTCTGCTGGGACTCGAACCACCACTCGTGATTTGATCGCTTTTCTTTTTTAAATTCCCATTTTGTTGCTGTTGTTGTTCCTCGATGATTTTATTGTTGACCAAATTCAAGAGATTTATGTTGTCTTGACATGTGACCGTTTTGGTTCCCGTCACTCCAGCCAATTTCAAGATCGTCGATAAAACTTCGGAACTTACATTTTCTGGAGATTTCTTCCCACCTGAAGTATTCGATGAAACACTACTGAACGCATCCGGAGTCATAAGACTGATTTGAGTGGCACTTTTGAACGAAGCAACAGAGTCATTAGCCTGATCCAATTGAGGAACTGTTTTTTCCTTCTCTTCTTCAGAACAGGAATTCCCTGAAAGTTCTTCAATATTTATATTCAAATCGATGAGACTCTTTTTGGTCGAAGTTTTCTCCCCATCTTTAGAATCCTCAGAGCTGGAAACTGATAAATCATCGATATTGAAGTTCTCGATAAAATGATCCATCACGGACTTCTCCACAGGCGGTTGATACAAAATGTTGCACTCCTGAACACTTTTCGGTTGAATAATCATGGTTCGAATCACAACACAAAACACGGTATTGTTTTCGTCCTCGTAGTCTTCGATTTCATCAATGTGGGAGGAATCATTTAAACTGCCACATTTGTATTTCTTCAAAGTCGCGTCGATTATTGAGAAGCTTAGAATCGAAGAGGAAAGAGGGAATTCGGTTATGGATTTGATAAGAATCTTCTTTTTACCAGAAACTTTCTTATTTCCGTTTTTCTCGTTTTCACTGGAAGACTCGAGGATTTCAGGGTTTGATACTTGCAATACATAGAACACTTTTGTTTCAATATTAGAAAGGACTAAATACGAGGCAGTTCGATCGATCTCGGCGATAAACTTGACATCAGAGTCGTTGTGGGTTCGAATAGTAAGTTTCTGAAGACATTCCCATTCACTGCAGTACCAAACTTTAAGCTCTTTATTGTCGTCGGCGAATGTGATTGCATATTTCCAATAGGAATCTTGAGAGGAAGAAGTCAAATTGTCAAGGAAGAAAAATGAAGAAATAGGTTTGCCATTGTGAGGTTTCCATTGATGAAGGCAACGTAGCACCGGTTCATAAAAATACACTTGGTAGAAGCGAATGTACCTGGAAGAATTTTTAATTTATTTTGTTATTCTATTTTTTGAACAGAAAATGGGGGTTTAAAAAGGTGGGTTTTTAATTTCTAACATTGCTACATATTATTAAGATTTTTTTTTTAAATTTCAATAAGGTTTATTATAATACATTTTTTACGGTTTTTACTTTTTATAACAAGAAATATATAGAGAGCAAAAAATAGGAAAGTATGAATTTTAAGATTATTAATGTAAGATTTTCAGAAGAGTTTAAATTAAAATAATTATACTTTCCGCGCTAAAGGAAAATATTTGAGAAGATTGAGCTTTTAATTTGAGAAAAGATGGGAATATTTGTATTATATTTAACAGTTTAAAAATACATATTCTCAAAGAGTTTAACAGACAAAGAAAACCCGTTGACATAAAAAAAAAAACTAAATCACACAACGAGCCAAAGCTGACTCAAGGTGTAGCAGTGATATTAAGGAATGTTTGCTTCCTATGTGTTTACCAGCTGCTTTTCTACATCAGTGTTGTTAGTTTTCCCTCTTCCTCTGAATAGAGTCAGTGATGAGCTGCCTGCTATTTTAACGAGTGTATTAGAGGTACCCTTTTATTTCATCAACATCGAAACGACGAGGGTGGCGTCAGGTAGTATATCCGACTCACACGAAAGAAAATTTCTTACGAAAAATTCTGACGTGTGCACTGAGGATCGAACTCAGAATCGTCAGACTGGAAGGCGAGAGCGCTAGCACCTACACCAACCAACTACCTTGACCTGACATAAGGGCTTTGCAAAAAAACAAAACAAGAATATTTACATTTCTTATTTAATACCAACATTTTTTGAAAAATACAAAAAAATGCAACCAATTATTTTATTAATGATATGACATGACATAAAGATCGAAGTTTATTGTCACACAACCAGTCGATATTTTGAACATTGAAAATTAAAATGTTAATAAGTAGCTTTATATGACGTTCCTTACAAAGGACGGGAGTAGAGTTATTGCTAAAAAGACTGAGAATGGGAATACTCAGTGGATTATATCCAAGAACGAAGTCGATAAAGGGAACATTCCTTAAAGGAACGGACGGCATTGAGCACGGTGGTGGATCAAGAGAAAAAGCAACTTCAAAAAAACATGATGAGAAAACACTGGAGGATGAATTTCATGAAGGAAATTATCGAGAAGATGATGAGGAAAACGTAAATTGAATTAATGACTTCCTATTTATATTCTTTTGAATGAGATGTGAAAACGTTTGGAATGTAAATGAAAGATCGGTCGGAAACCTTCTGTTCAATTCTTTACCCCAAATTTTGTTAGTGTCCAATCTATATTATAAAAATCAGTTTTGTATGTTTGTGGGTTTGTGGATTTGTGTGTTTGTGGGTTTGTTCCTTATACAAATCTACAGGGATTATCCGATTTTTACCAAATTTGCAGGATGGGTTCATTGAACCTAGAGACAGGTCGTAGGCTATTTTTCGTGACGTTACGTAACGGTTTACGTTACGTTTTGAGTATAAACGTAAGGTAAGGTCAGAAATGTTTAGTTTTAATTTTGTTTTTTATAATATTTTAAAGAGCGAATATAC
>JXPG01048035.1:0-10371 GCA_001015175.1 Megaselia abdita | reverse complement strand
AAGTCAAATCCAATAAAAGTTTTTAAAAATACATACGACTGTATTTGAAGCAACAACACTATAGTGATATTCACTACTTTTAATAAACTAGTTATCTAAAAAAAAAAGTGTAAACAATTTTAAATAGCAAATTGTGCTAACATTTTTTTCTATTTCCAGCATTTTGTAGTGAAATTTACTCTTCCATTTTTGAAAAAATATTTTATATTAAACTTTACTATTTATTGTAAATTTTAATATTACCGAAACCAGAGTTGGCAAATTAGCTATGCAATTAATACCATACACAAATCAACTTTCTTAACCTAGAAAAGAATTATGTCACGTGATGGTTTTCTCGCTGATTTCAAGTATATATATTCAGTTTTCTTCCAAAATCCCCCATTTTTCCACAATAAATTAATGCTATTCTAAAATTACGTATATGTAATTAGAAATGTTAATTGATTAATTACAAATTAATTAATGACCGAACTTATGAAAAATGCCATAGTAAATTTCGCTACATAGTAAAACTAGCAATTTTTATTAAATTTTACTAGAAAATTCACTATTACGCAATAGTTTTTTTTCCAATTTTTGTATTGTGTAATTGTTGTAAAATTAACTTCTTAAAGTTGTAAAAAGAGACTTATTTTACTACTCAATAACTTATAAATTATTTGCTACTAATGGTAGATTTTACTATACTTAGTAAAATTCACTGTTTGCTAGTCAGTTTTACTATGTAGTAGTAAAATTTACTATATTCAATCCGTAGTAATTTTTACCATTTCTAGTGATATAACAAGGGAGAACGTAGTGGTAATGTCAATATATATATGTTATTAAATAATTGTTATCAGGTCGCTTCAAAACATTGATCAGATGATTGCTATCTTGTACCTGATCGGGAAATTAACACATATACTTTAGTTTTTCATCAAATCAACCATAGAGAAGAGAAGAAGATAGGCTATATCATTACCAAAAGTTAAGGAAACAATTTATTAATTTAAATTATGTTTAGCAAAAAAAAAAAAACTTAAAACCTAAATTTAGTAAATTTTATCAAACAAACGCTAATTTGGTGAAAAGAGAAACAAATATTGAGTTGGTCTAGTGGAGGGAGTGTGCATTTCACTCACTAGACAGTGCCAGGGTTCGAATCCCATTGGCTTCGAGGCACTTTTCAACAGTTTCGATACTGTTCCCCTTCCACCGGCGAATTGGAGCACCCAACCCAGCCAATCAAGAATAGGACGGCAACAGACACCTAGCGGTATTGTTGAGAATGAGACTCTTAGTTAAGTAAGAAAATGTAAATAAAAAATGTAACAAAAATTTGTGAAATAAAGAGAAGATTATTATATTATATATATATTGAAAAAAAATCACTGAAAGTAAAGTTTTTTTGCTGACGAATGAAAACTGAAGTTTGTATTTAAAAACTCAGAATTTAAGACGAGAGTTCCCACATCATTTCAATACTCTATTTTGTTCAGCTAATCAGACATAAAACACTCCACCCTATAAAGTTCACTGACAACCAAGGATCGAGAGTTTTATTTCATTGTTAGTTATTTTTTTTTATCCTGCTGCTCTTACAGAGATGATATAGATGTTATCTATGTCGTCTATTCCTTTCAGACCAACCAACCGACCAATGTGTTGTAATAGAATCGTACTTATTGTTTGGTTGTCATCAGCTGCACATGGTTGTGGCTTCGAATTAAAGATTAAAAAGATTATTAAAAAAACCCTAGGAGATTATATTTGGTTCACTGAACTGAACAACAACTCTTGAACGAGGGAATAGGACGAAAAAATCCACTACTCTGTAGGATGTTGTAACCAATTAATTGTATCTCTCTACTTCATACATATATTGCTAGAAAGGATGACAACTTTTTTTATGTCTTTATTTATATGGATTTCCCATTTAATTGCTTTATAGTTCGTTAAATATCATGACGACTTCGTTGATTCCGATAGATAAGGGTTGGAATTAATAAAAATGTCTTTATTATTCAATCTTTTTTATTGAATGTTTGTTTTAGTATTAGGAATGGTTGTTATTTCTACTTATTAATGACATTTTGTTTCTTTAAAGTTTATATAAATGTATATTTTGTGTATGTAATTTAAGTTGTTGGAATTTAGTTAATATAGTGATTATAAAATTCATGTATTACTTTTATAATATTTATAATAATTTAAAACAGCCTTGCAAAAGTACAATAAAATTATTATGTTTTTTTGTAATAATTTTAAATATACGCTTTGTCTATCTGCGATAATAATTTGCGTATTCATATTTGCAAATTTTACCACCAGAAGGTGCTATTAACAGAGATATCTCGGTCTACTTTAAGTTTTACAACGTATTTCATGACAATCAGAAAGATAGAAAGCAAATGAAAGTAGATAAATACAAATTTAAAGATTGTTCATATTAAGGATATTTAATAGTAAATTCTTCGAGAACAACAGTTTAATTTCATGTATGTAATAAAGCAATATTGCAGACCACCACTGGTGATTGAATGCAATCGATTTATGCGTTTGTTACCGGATAAGAAACAAGGGAATTCTTCCTATGTCACAGACTAGACATAATTAATAGCTCAGTATGTGATATATGGGATTAATCAAAGGAAGGACGGATACGTGGGTTAAGAGGATGTGAAATGATAGCAATCTAGGTTTAGAAATGCATAGACGTGTTTATATTTCCGCTTTCCTGGGTTTATTTCTTTATGACATCAATGGTATTATGTCGTTTGTGGTAAGGGTTGTTTAGGATTTATTTAGATTCTATATTTGGTTATAGACTTAGAGATCTTATCTTTTGGTACAAATGAATATAAATTAAGTAATGCTTTATTTGAAGAGTCATGCAGCTGTTTTTTTTATTTACTTTGTCTTTCAATTTAAACTCTTTTAATTTAAAACATGTATTGTTCGTGTTATTGTCATTAATTAATTCTACATTCATGCTCTTGACTTAGAATTACAAGATAATTTAAGAATAAAATTTAAGGTCTCAACTATTTTCATGGCTAAACACTATCTCAATATATTTATATAAATAATAAATTTTAAAAGACAGTAAATATTTCAGTCCGCATCTTTAGATTCAGAGCAGTGATTCACAAAGATGGTCCTTTCTATAGAAATAAAAGTTGGGTATAAAATACTATCACTGCACATTATGTAAATGCGATTTTATCTTTATAGAAAAGAAAATAAGGAGTCTCTCTTTTTGTATTGTCCTGATGTTGAATGTGACCACGATTCTCTAAGTAAATGCATTACCCTATAATATAAGAAAGAAGATGAGAACTAAGAGAAAAACACATTAAAACAAAACGTAAATTATACAAACACAATGGCTAAAATGCACTTTGAATCTTAATGTGTTTTAATTTTAAATATATATTTTATGTACTCGATTTGTACGTCTGTCTGTCCGTCCGTCTGCCGTAACCCTTTTGAAACGAAGATTTGAATTGGCAAACATTGTCCGATATCGACATGTGATAACTCTTTAGAAAGGTCTATCTGACTACTACAAACTGTCATTAACAGAATTTATTTTTATTGACATTATGATTCCTAATATGATTTATNCGTCTGTCTGTCCGTCTGCCGTAACCCTTTTGCAACGAAGATTTGAATTGGCAAACATTGTCCGATATCGACATGTGATAACTCTTTAGAAAGGTCTATCTGACTACTACAAACTGTCATTAACAGAATTTATTTTTATTGACATTATGATTCCTAATATGATTTATAATATTATTTATAATAATAATATTCGAAGTGAGGATGGGCCAGAGGCTGTGAGTTGTATGTTTTAGAATTAATTTCATAATTGTCTTCACGTAAATTACGTCATGTTAATAATGTGATTTACATACGCTTGATATCCGTGAAGCCGAAAACCGATTTTTAGGGTTTGTTATCAGCTCCACTCAATTTTTAAGCTTCGATTCGGATTTTAAAATATCGTGTACACTATATGTTTTGCTTTGCTAACAGACGTTTAGTGAATGTAAACTACAGATAAATACCCGATCAATCAAAGAGGCTTTTAGATACAAAAGAAGAGAAGTTGTAAAATTGGGAAGACAGAAGTAAAGACTTTTCGAGAAACAGCAGTTCGAAGAGCTGGAATTTATGAGGGATAGGAACTTGGCTCGATAGTTCTATCAAAACGTCAACCGAGAACGAAACCGAATCACCAACAAACAGGAAGTCCTAAAGAGATGGAAAGAGTTTTTCTCAGAGCTACTAAATGGTGAAGCAAGCAGTGTCCCCGAACCAACAGAAGACCAACCACCATATGATTTCCAAAACAATGATGATGTTCCTCCACCTATAAGATCAGAGATAACTCGGCTATCCAGAAACTAAAGAAGAACAAGAGCGAAGGTGATGAGGGAATACCAGTTAATCTGTTTAAAACAGAAGAGCCTTCTTTTAACGACGCTTTCCACAAGCTGCTTCTGAAGATATGGGATATGGCCGAAGAGAAGAGTGGAACATTAGCATCACCTGACCGGTTTTTAAGAAAGATTACAAGAATAATTACAAGAACTATCGAGGCAAGATCCTAGCTTCCATTATTTCTGAACGCTTGAAACCACACGTCATACGCATTGTCGGTGTATTGAAACCACTCGTCATACGCATTATCGGTGTATATCATACATACCTCTCTTTTTTATATAAAAAAAGGGGTAACATTTGTGATTTCAGGCCTTTACTAGAGTGGTCATAACTCCTCCAGCCGATCAAAGCCGATCTTAAGGATCAGTTCATGACATATTGGGCTACAAGTCATAGAAGAACTTTAAGTATAAACTTTTATTAAAAAAAATTTAAAACAATTTAAATGTCACTTTTAAGGAAAAATACGCTTTCATAATTGCTATGACCAAAAATGTGTTGAATTGAAAAAAACTTAAAAATTGTTTTCCAAATTTTATAAAGAATGTTTTCAGAAACACAAATCTTTTTATATAACACAAATATATTTTACCATAGCAGAGCAAAGTCTATTTTAAGAAAAATCTAATTTTTTGACTTCCAAAAACAATTAAAAATCAGAGGTTCGATATTTAAAAAACTGTTTTGTATTTTTTGATGCTTTGGAATAACTCTAACAAGACCCCATCACAAAAAAAGAAGAAAATCAAAAGTCGCAAAAAAAAAATTTGTCCACTAGCCGCCACACTGTGCGGTGACATAACAACATAAGTGTGGAAGTAAAGCGAAATATCGTTTTGGAGAACAAATGCCTGTTCAATTTGGACAGGCTATTCCGATCGACTCAGTTGTCCAGCAAGACCAAGGTTAAGCCTTACAATGAGCTCGTCTTGCCAGTACTTCTGTATGGTGCAGAATTCTGGAACCTAAAATCTTAAGACGAATAAGTTGTCTCTGTATTTGAGAGAAAAGTCCTACGAATTACCTTCGGTACCTTATGCATGGAAGGTGTATAGAGGATACAGTACCACGAGTTATACCAGTTATATAACCACTCGAATGTAGTAGAGAAGATCCAAGCGAGGCGTCTTCGGTGTGCAGGACATTTAGCGAGGATGGACGACCAGCCTCCAGCCAAGTGGAAGTAAAGCGAAATATAGTTTTGGCGAACAAATGCCTGTTCAATTTGGACAGGCTATTCCGATCGACTCAGTTGTCCAGCAAGACCAAGGTTAAGCCTTACAATGAGCTCGTCTTGCCAGTACTTCTGTATGGTGCAGAATTCTGGAATCTAAAATCTTAAGACGAATAAGTTCTCTCTGTATTTGAGAGAAAAGTCCTATACGAATTACCTTCGGTGCCTTATGCGTGGAAGGTGTATAGAGGATGCAGTACCACAAGTTATACCAGCTATATAACCACACGAATGTGCAGAGGAGATCCGAACTAGGCGTCTTCGGTTCAGCCAAATACAAACAGATGATACACGTAAAAGAGAACGGCAAGGGTAGCAATCGATCGGTAGACCTTTTTGAACAAGACACCAGGGAGAAAGGTATACCCGACTGGAGAACAACAGCTAGAGAACGTATAGGCACAGTACTGCTAGCTGGAATCTGACGAAGGTTCGCCAGCAATGGTGCATGTATATATTAATTACAAACAATATGTTAGCTATAACCACAACAGTTTTTATAAGTGCATCAGTTGAAAACTATAGTATCATCTCTAAAATATTATAAATGATAAAAATGGCGCATTATTATTATTTCAAATGGTATTTGTGTCTTCTGTTCATAAGATTTTTCTTCATTTCACTTCACTCATTCTCTGGTTGGAAGCTGACTGGCTATGTAGGTTTTTTGTTTGGTTGATGGTATTACTCAAGGGGAGGAAGGATTGTAGAGAAGTCAGCCCTCGTAATGCACTTGAAAATGATGTTTTCTTTCAACTTATGTTTTGTAAAGGAAGCATAAGAAATAGGTTAGGTGGTTTTGTAAATGGAGCTTTTGTGTATTGTCTTTCAGATTTTTTTGGTATTGTTATTGGGTTAAATGCGATGAATTCGTTTTATTTTCTTAGTTTTTTTGCTCAGGTTCAAACGTTACCACTTTGTTTTAAAAAATCAATAAGTGTTGTAACAACAAAAACTTTAGTAATAAAATGCTAGAAACTAGGTGATAAATGAGTCTTAATTTATGTTTTCTCTTTGTTGCCTAAATCAGTCAAGTGTCTGAAGAATAAACAAAATATATCCTGCTGCTTGGAAAGCAATCATGAGCTCCAGAATCGTAAGAAATTCTAGAGTTTGCACATTAAACAAACGAGTAACCTACATTTCTCAAAAAAAAAAAAATCTCATCTCCTTCTTCTTCTGTTGCAACCCACAAAAACTAAAACCATATTGAAAAAAAGAACAAATTATATGGCAAGCAGAAGTATTCCAATTCAATTAGACACTAAAAGTACATAAAAACCATTTCAGTAGTGGTATAGCGGTAGTGGTTTCGTTTTCAAGATGGCGGTGGTGGTTCCTAAATGTATACTATTATCGTTTCTTTCTTTATTGAACATATTTATTTTAATTAAAATTTTGTTGATACTATTGAGAATATCAAACAATATTTTAACCCCTTCACAGATCTTGTACATAAAAATGTAAAAACAACTTTTATATTTTGTAGTTTTTCTTGTCTTCAATTTATTTTGTAATCTTTCTTATTAATATTGATCATTATATAAATAATAGCTTACAAAACAGAATGCAATATTGTTTGTTAAATTTAGAAATTTGTTAGACTTCTTAAAGAAAGGAATTGGTTGTGTGATAGAACGATTTAACTTTTCTTAAAGAATTATCTTCAAAGAATTTAGTAGCCTGAAAGTGTTCTTAAACCCTTCTTAAAGAAGCGCGAATAAAGTAATTATTCAAACTTCTTTAAGACTTCTTAAAGTAGCTTGTCGACTTATGTTTTCTTTGANAAATAAGACTTCTTTTAGACTTATGTTTTCTTTGGGAAGAAAAGATGATTACAGTCTACTTGGAACTCCCATGCTTTCTCGATTATTTGTTTCAACCTGAAGATCTGGTTAGATGTTGATTTACTAGGCACAAAACCAATGATACATGTATGGTTTCACCCTTTCTCTGATTATTGACGACACGACACTTAGTAGTAGACTTATACCTGGGTAATTTGAGCAGCTATATTTGCCTATTTCTTGAAGATAGGGCAGATTATGCTTTCGTTCCATTCTTCAGGCATTTTTTCTTCGCTCCTAAATTAAGTTACAAGTTGGTAAGTTGGTGGAAGCAGTCGACGAAATTTTCGCCAGCAGCTTTAAATAACGCCTCAGAGATGCCATCTGAACCTGCCCTCTTCTTGTTCTTGAGCTTTTGGATTGCGGTGTGAACATCTGCTCTGGATGGTGATGTTCTTCTTGGGTGTTGTTGTAGTGTGTATTCTTTTGTGGGTTTTCCACTTGGGTGTTGGTTTTTCTCTAACCATTGAGAAGTTCTGAAAAGTACTCTTTATAACAAATGGTATTTGGAGTGAAAAGTGTTCTGCTTTCTGTTGACTATTTTATAGAACTTCCAAGCTTCCTTTCTATCGCGTAGCAACTCAAAATTGTCGATGTTTTTCTTCTCAAACTCAAAACTCCCACTTGTCCTCGAGGTCGTTTGCTGAGGAAAGACTGAAAGTCTATAGGTCATCTCTGTTGAGAAACTGTTGCAGATGCTAGGGTTCTTCAAGGACTCGGTGTTAAATTTTATAGAACAAGTTTTCTTTGGTCTTTCCTATTCGATTCTACATCTGACCTTTGCTCAGACAAGATGCTCGTCAGAGTCGATGATAGCTCATATTAAGGTCTTAACGTCCATAACTCACGAAGCGTGTCGTTTGTCACATGTAATGTGGTCACTCTCAATTGTCATTGGTTACAGCATGGTAGTTCTAATTTCCCAATTTTGCATTGAAATCATTTAGTACTATTTTTACGTCATACTCTGGCAAAGAACCGTATACGCTTTGTCCATTTGTTCGTAGAAGATGTCTTTTAAGCTCTCTTCCTGCGCTTCAAGGGCAAGACGTAGCATACAAGTCTTTCGCTTCGTCTACAGAATAAGACGCTGTATCCACAGTTACGACTTACGAAAACGGACTTACGTCTTGTAGAGTTCCGGTTCTGTTTAAAGTCAACACATTCCATATTATCGATATTCGAAGAACTTTGTCCAAAACATCCCGTGGTCGATTTGCATGTAAAGGGCCATATTCTTGGCTTTAATTTTTCGTATTTCATAGAACTCCGAAGTTACTTCAGAAGACGCTACTGGCCTTTTGCTGGAGGAGATTTTGGTTCGCAATTCCCCAAACCCTTTTACCAGATCCACTATCCGCCACCTGTGACTCGTCCGTTAAGAGATCCCAATAGTCCCACGGAAATGGGAGCAACGTGCAACCTCGAACAACTGACAATGATGCGAATTCGCAGAAGGGATTTGTCTGGCTTCGAATTTCCAACCTCTTAAAAATACTTTATTGGCCTTAATTATATTATTGTCTCCTTATTATATATTTCTGTTTACAAAATAATAATTAATAATATATAGTCCATTCCTGGTTTTATTTCAAAAGCCTATAATATTTCTATTTTAATTGAATTGCTTAAAACTCTATGTGCTAGAACTGAAAGTTTTTCTGAAACATAAAAAAACATCTTAAATTTCATGACCTATTTTAAAAGTACCGATGTAATTAATTGACTTAATTTCAAACATGTACATATACATATAAATATATAATTTAAGTTTTTCTATTTCTTTTCACTGTTATCCTCTTGTAGGGTTCTCAAATGAAAATTAGCACATTGAAATCCTATCTGAAAATAAAAGACAATGCATAGTTATATAAAAAACGACGACGATGATTAAGAAAATGGTGGTGGTTTCGAATGCAGAGCGCACTAATCGCTTTCCTTCTTATAGTAATTAAAGTTTCAAAAGAGTTAAGAACATACAACATCGAAGCATAAAAGGAAAGAAGAGTATGGAAGAACGAACGAAAAAACGAGATCCTTTGGAATTGAAAAGTAAATCACGTGGCTTACCAACCTGCTCCTGCTGCATGCAGACGACATCTACATACAATATCCAATATGTCAAGCGAAAGGGAATAATTGTATAATTGTATTTGAACAATAGCCAGATAATCCGGTTTTGTTCGCTCAAAACATCGACCAGATTAGTATTTCATATAGAAGGAGAAAATAATGAGATTATATGAGAATTCTTTTTCCATTTCCTTCCTTTATTCCTGAAAATTAAATCCTTGGAACAGTCACGTGTATTTACCAGAAAATGTGACTTGAATAGTAGAAGTCTGGCTGCGTTTATGCTGAAATATGTAGAGCTCATAAATTATTTCTCCTCTTCTTCTCCACAATTTCTTTTTGTTATATTTTTTTTTTTCATTTAGCAAGTTTGAGTTTAGAATGAATTGCCCAAGTATAAATGGGAAACATGGAATTGGTGATAATGAAGTGCTGAAATCCTTCCTAATGAAAGTATCACCTACTTTTGGTGTGGATGAGTATAAATTGGGGAATGAAAATATTAGTTTTTCTTCTTTTTTATCTTGAAATGGATTTTAATTTAAGGTTTTTCTCAAATAAAGTAAATTAAGTGGGTCGTCTTCGATATATCTGGAATGAGTTTAAGCAAACAAAAAATCTATGTCATACCAGTTTGTTGAAGCTGAAGAGAGTTTTATGAATCTCTCGTTCAATTTTGCTCAAATAAGTTAAAAGTTAGCTTATAGTTAGTTAGTTATATTTATATATTTATTTATAAAATTACAGATATCGCTTTTTAAAAACTTTTATTGAATTTGA
>JXPG01047989.1:0-10228 GCA_001015175.1 Megaselia abdita | reverse complement strand
TAGCAGACCTTATTTTAGCTGTAACCTGATTCCGAAATGGGTGTATTGGAGCCTATAGTTAAGGTGATTCTCGTCCTGGCGATGTTTTTTCCAGTTAGCAAAAGTCGAATCACGCCGGATTCTAAGTTGTTTAATTTCAGTACTATTCTTCGAATTATCTCCTCTGATATACTCCATAGGTATACGAACTCCTTTACCACTGTAACACCACCCATGTAACATTTTTAGCGATGACATCCTGATGATATCATTGTCTCAGTTTTTGTCTCCCCACTACGTCGTGATGATATCACCATGATATCATGTGCGTATCACCCAACGAGTTTTCGCACTCATTGATAAAAGTCAAACGAGACTTTCTCTGGACAAACAAATCATCTCTGGTTTGCCTTTGTCGACTTTATTGTCAATTGAATGCGTACTACAAACTCGAAAGTCATGACATAGTCTTTTTCGATAAAGAATTAGTCGAAGGCAAACTAGAGATGATTTTTTTGTCCAGTGAAACTCTAGTTTGACTTTTAACAATGTATTAGTGCGAAATCATCATTGGTGTGATATCATGACGACGTAGTGGGGAGCTTACAAGGTATTCCGAAGGATATCATTGATATAAGCAGCGATTTACCTGGTCGAAAGCCGCATTGGTAACTCCCGATGAAGTCGTTTAGGTAGGTCTTGAGTCTTTGATGAATGAGAAAATCTTATATGCTACGTTTAGGATACTGATTCCTCGGTAATTGTTGCATAGCGTTTTGTCACCTTTCTTATGAATTGGATTAATTCCACTGCTATTCCACTGATCGATCCAAGTTTCATTGGTCTAAATGTTAGTAATGATTTGATGTATGTGATGCACTAACACGCACTTGATAAGCTCAGTGGGAATGTTTGTCCAGCCCAACTTTTTTGTTGTTTTTCAAGCGCTCGATAGCTACATTAATCTTTAGATCGTCTTATATAGGTAGTTTCTCCATAGCAGTCTTGCCAGCAGCTTGATGCTATTTAGCGCGAGCCTCGTTCTATCCTATAAGCGCTTCTTCGTAATCTGTGTCGAACAAAGGTTTCCGTTTTTCTAAGCACTTGTGTAGCAATGTTGTTGATAGCTTCAGAAACTTGATTAGTACTCTTTTGCTGACAAAGATGGGGTATTGATTTGATCAAGCAAATTGCTGAGCTTCCTCATATACTCATTTGCTAAGCTAGCCTGTTTCAGAGCTTCGATGTTGTGTTTCTTGGCTGTGAAAGATGGTTATTCGCTCTTACTGGAAATATTGGTTCTAAATTTAGCTCTGACCAAGAAATTATCGGAGCCTATTTCAGTGCCTCTCATTGAACGGACATCCAAAATACTTGAGACGTGCCTCCTATATCAATAGAAATATGGTTAGCTTGAGTCATCTACTACTAATGACTACAGGTACTTTCAGGATTTAGTTCCCCTAATATTATTTTTGTATCAATTGATTTTGTAATTTCATTGAGTGTTCAACAATTTTCTAGTCAAAAATATATATAAAACCCACTGAAAACTGCAATAACTTTCAACAACATAAATCGCAAAGTACACTATTCATGTTCTGCCCTATCGCAACAAATTTCATAGAAAATATAGTCATCGTTTATCTTTTTTTTTCGGTGGAACTGTATAAACTGTTGTCAGCAGCATTTCTGTGTGCAACCGTAAACTAAAGAGGGTTTATTTAGTTTTTGCATCATGTGCAATAAGCAACCTGCATGAACGTGAGGTGAAAAATTCAAATAAAATCCAAAGTTATTGGAATTTCCTCTTAGCCTCAAATGATAAATCGAACTTGATCTATTAGCAATCATGGCACACTTACGTGAATGCTGTGCTGGAATACTGAAATGAATTTCAACCAGAAGAATAACATACCGAAAATTCAGTCACGCAACATTTCAACTGAAAAGTATCTCATCCGTTACCAAAGACTAATTTTCAACTATTTTCCAATCGAAACGAAAAAGAAACAACTGGTACTTTCATTATATAACTTGTTAACAACGACTCCACTTCGCCATTATAACAATTAAAGCACAATTTGCTATTGGAAAAATGCAATTCAATTACATTACACATTTTGTTCCTTGATAGGAGAATGGATTCTATGGATCTAAATGTATAGTATATATTTTTGTTTTGTTTTGGAAGTGAAATAAATTCAGGAAAGAAGGAATTACGAAAAACTACTTAACTCGACATACAAGATCCTGTCGTTCATTCTATGTGAGCACCTGAAATCACATCTCAACACCATAATCCGAGATTAACAATAGACAAATGATAATTATTGGAAAATATCAGAGAATTTCAAATTGGTACGCATCACCTTTTTATCGATTTTAAATAGGCTTACGACTGCATCATTAGATGTGAGCTATACTCTGCAATGATGGAACTGGGCATCCCTAAGAGACTCATCCTATTATGTCATCATTGTTCGAAGAGCTAACATCAGAACATCCAACAGCATAATAACCAAGTCTGTTCAACTTTTTGAGTATGCAGATGACATGGTCACAAGAAACGTAGAAGATCTGAAGACAAGCTACAACAACATCAGTAGACATACTACATCAATGGGATTCATAGTGAATATCAAGAAGACCAAATATATGAAATCGAGTAGAAACCAAACAGATCTCACTAGCATCACCATTGGCATTTCATCTAAACACCATCATCGGAGATTACCAGTCGGAAAATAGACAAATGAGCAGATATTCACGATACGATAAAATCTTGGAAAATATCAGAGAATTTCAAATCGATACGCATCACCTTTTTATCGATTTTAAATAGGCTTACGACTGCATCATTAGAGATGATCTATACTCTGCAACGATGGAACTGAGAGACTCATCCTATTATGTCATATACCCTAGCAGAGACGAAAATACAGATCGAGTAAACAAGAAAGTGTCGAAGCTTTTAACACCACTTTCCTGGGGCCTGTTTAATAAATCTTTTTTCGAAGATCTAACATAAGCAGCATAATAATTAAGTCTGTCCAAGTTTTGAGTATGCGGAACAAGGAACGTAGAAGATCTGAAGAAAAGCTAAAACAACATCAGTAGACATGCTACATCAATGGGCCTCAGAGATATCACCAACACCACCACTAGTACTGACAAGTTTGAGTCAGTACAGGATTTCACGTATCTTGAGTCTTCAGTTAACACTTAAAACGACATCTCTCAAGAGATCAAAAGCAGAATCATACTTGCTAACTGAACACAGTTTGGGCTAAGTAGAGTGTTAAGATTGAGATTCATCCAGAGAAGTACTAAGCTAAACACCTACAGGACCCTAGATTGCCTCAAAGGAGGAGCTTACATCAAAAGGAATCAGAAACTGGACCTCTGAGACCGCAAACCAAGAGAGATGGAGACAAATTCTGCTCAAATTCTGAATCGAATAATCATCATATGTATTTATGTATACGACATTGCCGGTAAAGAACTTTTAGTCTCTTAAAGAAATAAACATTCATATAAACCATTTGAACTAAAAACATATATAGACTAGTTATGATTTGTCATAAATTTATTAAAAAAGTGATAAACCAAACAAATTCTACAAAAAATGCTAATAAAAAGTTGAAAGAATTTCTTCTGAAAACTCAAAACAAGGAAGTATAGTTAAGTTTACATAATTGCGAAATTAACTGTTTAAACATCAATAACAGCTTTTCTATATTACAAACTATAAAAGTCTACTTTATCAAACATATACAGCTAGTTATTTGTGAAAAATAAATATGGGTATTACTCCGTCTAAAAACTTCAATGAAGAAACTAAAGTTTGGTCAGGTCCAACTGAAAAACCGATCTATCATTAAGCAGAAAAATTGCAATGAGTCTTAAGGAGATGGAACTCACACAACAAGACTTTGTTGGATTTATGGCCTCGAATACATCTCTAGTAATGCCCGCTTTCTATGCCTGCCTTTTTATCGGAACTCCAATCCATCCATGTGATGTCACTTTCACCAAGGATGCACTCGTTCACGCTTAGAGGAAAACCAAGCCCAAAGTGATTTTCTGTGATGGAAGTGTTTTTCAAGTTTGCAAAGAAGCTTCTGAAGAGCTGAAACTCAATTTTACGATTTTTACTTTAAACGACCATATTTTTGGGGCTAGAGCAGTCACCGAACTTCTGGTTAACAGAGAAAAGAAAGAGATGTTCTTCCGACCTTCAGAAGTTCCGTCAGGAGATCAAACAGCAGTGGTTTTATGCTCTTCTGGCTCAACAGGCCTACCAAAAACTGTTACCAGATCCCACAAAAATTTGACTAGAACAACAGCTTTGTAAGTTTTAGTTTCAATAATAATAGGAAAACTTTGGGATTCTGACATTTTCCACTGAAACGAAACACCCTATCAGACAAATGTTACTAACAGGGTGCTTTGGATGAAGTGGAAAACATCAGATTCCGAAAGTTTGCATATCTATGATTTGTCTATGCTTTAGATATATAAAATATCAGAAATATTCTTGTAAACTAGCAAATGTTATAATAGTCTTTTTAGCTTTGAAATTAATTTTTCGAGAAAGAATTTAAAAACATTAATTTATTTTCAGTGCCAAGAATACCGATCAAGACGTTATTCTAACTTTTAGTTCCTTGTATTGGGGATCTGGTCTACTAGGGTTATTGAGAGCCGGAATAATTGGAGCTACTCATTTGGTAATTAGTAAACCTTTCGACCCAGAAACTGCGGTAGAACTTATCAGTAAATACAAAGTAACTAATATCACATTACCACCAAGAAACATGGCTTTAATCCTCAAGGCTTCAAATTTAAAACCTGATAGTCTGAAGTCTTTACAATCAATAAGTTGTTATGGGGCCAAATTACATATAGAAATACGGAAGAGATTCAAAACATTTCTAAGTCCTGATTGCATTCTTTTAATAGGGTATGCATGTTCTGAAGTAAACTTAATAGCTTTTAACCATAAAGAGTACAAGCTGGATTCTTCAGGAACTATTGTTCCCAATGTTCAAGTGAAAATTTTAAATGAAGCAGGCGAAGGTTTAGGAGAAGGAGAAGTTGGAGAAATCTGTGTTAAAAGTGATGTGAAATGGAATGGCTATTTTGGAGATCAAAAAGCCACTGATGAAGTTTACAATTCAGAAACTGGATGGTATAAGACTGGAGATCTAGGTCATTTTGATGACGAAGGCTACCTCTACATTGTTGATAGAAGCAAAGAGATTTTTAAATCTAAAGGTTACCACATTTCACCATCCGAAATTGAAGAGGTGATCCTAGAAAATTCAGAAATAGCTGATGCTTGCGTAGTTGGCATTCCTGACGTGTTCACTGTGAATTTGCCAGCCGCTCTCATTATAAAAGCTTTATACAAAGATATATGTGAAGAAGCTATTGCAAAGTATGTAGCTGATAGGAAACCACACTATAAGCATTTGACTGGAGGAGTATTTTTTGTGGACTCCTTACCATGCACTCCTTCAGGAAAAATATTACGCAGGAAAGCTAGAGAAATGGCGGAAAAAATATTAGCTGAGAGGAATGGAAATATTGTTAAAATAATTTGAAACTGGTTGATTTGTATTGTTTTGTTTTATGTAATTATTTGTTTTTTGTTCTTTAGATTTTTAAACTGATTGTTTAGTTATTGGGGAAATAGTTCGGATTTTGGAGATTTACTTCCTGGTCAAATTTTGTTTGTATTCCATTGAAATTCCATAAAAAGTAAATAACCCATAATTAAACAAAAAGTAAATAACCCATAATTAAACATCATTGCCTGACAAGACCAATCAAAATTGAACAACCCATAATTAAAAAACATTGCCTGCTAAGATCCTTTTCCATCCAATGCCTACCAATGAAGTAAACGAATATTCATATAGTAATATAGGATTGATTATAGCCACCAATATATTGAAGACCAATCAAAATTCAGAAACCCACAATTAAACAACATTGCCTGTTGAGATCCTTTTCCAGCCAAAACAAAAATCAACCTTAAAATAAACGAATATTCCACCCTGTCAACTATGTCAATCAATATGAAAGTTAGCACAAAAAAACACTTCCAGTCCATCCCCAATTTATTCTGCCTTTGATGAGAAAAGCTTGTTAAAAAAGTACTCACAAACTATTACAAAAAGTTAGCCAAGTTTGAGGGGACTGAAATAGAGCAAAGTTCAAAGGCAGAAAATTTAATTAAATTGTACTTTTACGAGTCTCTCATCATTAAATCTCGTTTAAATCAACATTTAAGACAATTAACACTTTGCTACGCACTTTTCTTCATTGTTAATGTAAATTTAAACGTACATTTTAAAGTGTTTGCTGTTCTCATTAACAACGCAGGTGGACAAGTTAATGGTGAGGAACATTGGTACGTTAGTTTATATTCGCGATGGGGGGTAAAAGTTGGGAGAAGGATGTTTTAATCGAGTTGATACTTCAATCACTATTTCAATTATTCTCATTTACAAATTTTGTGGCATATCTTGATTAAGGTATTTAATTTATGGAATGTATGTATTATGAAAGAAAATAGTTCAACATTCTTGGTTTAATTTTTAGGCTACGAAGTTTGTATATTGACAATGTTAATTCATATCGGGAATGTTGAATAACATTATAGCAATGTTGGATAAATTTTTGGAAAATTTAAACACTTATTATGCTGGAATCAAATTAGAATTGTCGAAAATCTCATATATCTCAACGTTGCCGGATGACTATACTCAAGCAGCATTTGGAATACAATCCTTCTAGAATACCTTTAGAATACGGAATCTATACTTCTACAATGCTACTTGTAGCCCTCTAGAAGAAGGTAGAATTTTTCGGAATTAAATACTTCTTAAAAACCTATTGAATCCTTCTTAATGTTTTCTTGTAGAAGGTACACTTAAGTGGTATTATATGCTTGGGTAAGACTTCTAAAAACAACTTCTTAAAATCCTCTTGTAGAAGGTAAACTCAAACGATATTCTAAACTTTTTGAAATCATCTTGAATCAATATAAACCAGCTTTTAATGTACTAGTTGAAATCAATAGGCAATTAAGAATTTTAAGTTTTTGGAAACTACTTAGACTAGGAGGAAAGGACTTTTCGAGATTTCAATATATTCAATATTTTAATATTTTCTTTCTAAAAATTATAATTATTTTAATTAGAGTTATTTTAAAATGGTGTTGAGAATTGATCAAAATAATGTGTATAATATGTAATGTGTATTTGATATGTGATTTACATATTTATAATGTATACAAAAAGAAATTAAGTAGTAAAATTTACTATATTTAGTCAAAATCCCTGTTTTACGTAGTGAAATTCAATACGTAAGTAGTAAATTAGTTGTAAAATTATGTTGCAGTAAATTTGTCTATAAATAGATTAATTTACTATCAAAAGGATAGCGAAAATTACTACAATTGTACTACTAAGTAGTTAAAGTAGTAGTAACAGATTTTCTATTAATAGTAAAAATTACTCATTTGGTTATATTAAAATTTAATACTAAGAAGCTTAAATATTAGCAAAATATTTAATCAGGCTTAATTTCTCTTAGTAGTAAAGATTACTACTCTTGTGATAGTAAAATTTACTACTAAGTAGTTAAAATATTAGCAACATTTTTGATTAGTGTTCAATTAATAGTTAAAATTACTACATAAGAAATATCTTAAATTATCACTTAATCGCTAGATTGTTGTAAGAAAATAGTAATAACTTCACTTAGTAAAATTTCTACTAATACAAAAAAATGGTAATCCAGAAATAGCTTACATTATATTTTTTTAGTAAATATTACTGAGCGAAATTTTAGTTTGTCATTCATTCCCAGATGATGATATTCTTGTAGTAGTAGTAAATTTTGCATATATGTAGTAAGTTTTACTAATAGTTGAAATACCGTCATTATATTTTTCAGGCATGAGTTCAAACCCCAGAGTTTTCGAGTTCAAAGCCTACCACAAACGTTACTTTTCCAGTAGAGTTAAGCAAATGTTAATAATTTGATAAATAAAAGAAGAACCTAATTTTTAATAATAAACAAACATAACACAACATTTATTTTTGGTTATTTAAAATATTTTTTAGTAAGCAGTAAGAATTACTAAAATCGTACTACTTTAAATGTAGGTTGATTTTTTACTTCTGAAGTAGTAGATTTTTAGTAAAATGTTTATAACATATTTTATTCTACTGTATTCCTATATTTTTGAATATTATACTATTCATTGTGTGTAGTACATATTTCAAAGTGTGCAACAAACTTTTTCCTAGTGAAACCTAAAAAAAAATGGTTAGAGCAAAAATATTCATATATTTTATATAAGGAATGAAGACTAACAATTGCTCACAATAAATCATTTCATAACAAAAAAAGTATATATTTGAGTGAATTTTTTGTTTGTTTTCTGATAACTCACTGAAACCTCTAATATTTATAAAAAAAAAAATCAATCTAGTAAAATTTCAACATAAAAAAAAAGTTCTTCATCAAAAATAACTAACAAAATATTTAAAATCAAATAAAAAAAAAAAACAGAACAAAGTGAATAATCATTTTTAATACAATGAACATATATTAAATATTCCCAATCTTTAACAAAAATCAATCTCAATAAAACATTTCATAATAAATATGAAACAATATGTTTGAAATTCAACAAATAAATTACAACAGCTGGCCATTGCTAAAAAGGCTGGCAATTCGCAAAACAATAAGGCCAGGCTAACTTTACACGGAACAAAGCCATATTGTTATAAACTTGCAGTTTGGAAAATCAAGTGTTTTTTTAAATAGGCATCGACAAAAGAATACATAAACCGGGTGAGTTTTTGTTGTTTTTTTAATTAGTGTAATTTTTCTGGTTTTGCAGTTTGAAAAGTGAAATCATTTACCTATGTACTTCTATTTTCATGAGATTGTGGGTTTTCGGAAAAAAAAATATATAAAAGTGTAATAAAATCCAAGAAAAAAGAATTAGTTTTTACCTTAAAACATGATATGGTATGGAAGTAAATGAAAATTCATATTCCAATAATCCTTATAAAAAATATAGTCTTGCTCAGCTCTGTCCCAATACTTTTTGATTTATCAACTATATATAACAAAACTATATTCGCTGGCGATTTTTATAGGATTTATAAATAAATTTGGACGAAAACATTTTTGAAAGCTTTCTTCCAAAGATATTTCTAATGTATTCAATAATTCTTCAGGAAATTAAGAGGTTTACAAGACGTTTTAAACAAGTTTCTAAGAAGTATTCTAGAATGTCTGAACTAGTATTTAAAACTTTTTCAACTCTTCTAAAAATCCGTTTTAAAAAGGTTTAGAAAACTTCTTGGAGATCTTTTCTAAAATACCAATTTAAAATTTCTTCAGATTACAAAAAAGGCGTCACTAAATACCTGATGGAGACTTCTCAAGGAAACCCTGAAGAAGTTTTCTACACCTATGAAAGAGTAGAAGAATAGAAGAGGTTACCGGATGAAGAGGTATTCCAGAGGTATTTAAAACCGAATTTTAGCTCTTTGGGTATAAGAAGAATAATAGAAGAAGTTACCGGATGAAGAGGTATTCCAGAGGTATCTAAAACCGAATGTTAGCTCCTTGGGTATATTTCTAATGAATAATACATATATTCCAACAAAGTTACCGAAAATGTTATTTCAACATTGCCGAATACCGTTCTTCAAATAAAAACTTTCGAAGAAAACAAAAAAAACTAATTAAATTTCTTAATTAAACAAAAACCTAAATCTCAGTTGATCAAACAACAATTACTCTCATTAAAATTAGAAAACCACAAAAGAAGCAAATTAGAAAGAAAATGTATTCAGACCAACCTTTTAATAAGACATTTAAATTCAATTTACTTAATAAAAAAAAGATACGCAGTTCTTATAATCTCACACGATTAACTTCATTTCTTGTAAATTACACGATGTTAACTTCATTTCATTGTAGTCTTCTGATTCGTAATCAAACAAGAACTGCTAGCTAGCTATCTATCAATGGATAGGAAATAATGTGTTTGGATCACTAATGAAGAAACAAACCGAACACGTGCAAACAACAACGTTTCAAGGTCTGATGTTCTGTTCTGCTCCGCTAATACCGAATAAAAAGAAGAATGAAAGTTACATTCTTAGTTATATAGCTGGTTTTGTCAGTCAGCGTGCCACGAGCATACTCA
>JXPG01047916.1:0-23208 GCA_001015175.1 Megaselia abdita | reverse complement strand
TTTTTCTTTGAACTTTTAGAGTCATTTTATTCTGTGTGTAGTTTACACACTACACTCAAAGAAAAAAGAAACAAATTTGTATACTCAAAAATCCCAACATTCATGATTTCTTAAAATCTTAACTTTAGGAATTAAAAATCATAGAAACGCAAAAAAAAGTCACATCAAAAAAGTCCGCAGTAAACGCAGTTCTTAACAAATTTTCATTGTATTTGCAAGCGCTACGTATCCTAGTGTTGAGAGGTTTGGAATGCTATACAGTAGGCGTGGGTTTGATGCATATTATTTAAATTTCCTATTGAATTTTTCATTTTTTTTTTTTAAATCATAAGATTGTTTTTTTTGTGTACTTAATTTATGACTTTAGTTCTCGCGCCCGATTCTATGATTTTTAATTCATAATTTGAGACATGAAAATTCTTCTTTTATGACTTTTTGTCTTTGAGTGTATGAAAGCATGGAGCTCCAAGTCAATAGTGGACAGGGTCAAGAGAAATTCGGATTAAAGTTTTAAAAAGTACCAGACCGAAATGCAACACTGAGACAGAGCTAAAAAACTGTACTCTGAATATACCTAATGGAAAAGGTCGCGAATAAAGTTAAAGACTTTTATAAAAATTGATTATTTTTAAGAATCTACTATACTTATTTTATTTCGAAATAAATGACGTTTCCAAATGTGAATTTTTCGATGGGAACTTTTTTTCTGGGACAGTCCTTATCTGGTGGTTGTTTGACATAAGTTTTGTAATTCCCTCATCAATACTTTAGCTTATTGAGCCTTTCTTTCAAAGCTCTGTTAGTTAACATTTCTGGAGTCTTACTAAACGTGCTGCGAAATCTGATATAACCCGAATCTTATAAATCTGTAAATTGAGTTCATTAAAGAATTCATCCGTAATTCCGAAAATATATAACACCTTATTAGTATCTTGTACTATACGTTTGGTGGAGACTCCCAAAGCAAAAGTTCCAAAATTCATGAAACAGCTTGAGAATTGTTAAGTGTTACTTAAGCGCGACTATCTCAGCATCTAGACAGTTTTTCTAAAATCAGTTTTCAATTCCTTTTCAAAAAGTAGTTTACACGTTCAAATACGAAGTCTACACAACAATATATAATCAGAGCTAATTTAAATAATGAGCATGGAACATATTTAAATAGTGACGTTCATATTTCATATGCTTTACATATTTATAAAGTGTCTCATTTCTTCCTATTTTTGAGTGTGTACAGTACACATTTTCAAGTGTGCAACATACATTAAGAAAATATTTTCTTCACAATGATCCAGGAAAAACTGTGTTATTTCCATCAAATTTTAGATTACACATTCAATGAAAGAACAGAATCGAATAATCTAAATAAAATTTGTATTAATGTTATTAGCTAAATTAAAAAAGTAGAATGTCAGGACAACGAAAGAACTGAATATTCACCGATACATTTTTCTCACATTTCATTCATTTCTTGAGATACGTCCTACATACAAAAGAACCTTGAACTTTGAGAACCTATTCAAAAAGACTTTTTTTAGCCGAATAAACTTTCGCACTTAGGAAAATATCTGATTCTGAATAATGGAATCAGTAATTGATTTTAAGAGAATCAATACTTCAATATATTATATGATATATATAGATAAGATATTATTTCCCAAGTAGAGTCAACTGAATCTAATATTGTTCTTCTTTATTTCAAGCGACTTTCTTTATGTTTTAATTTCATCTGAATAAAATATGATTTTTGAGATACTTTTTCAACGAAATATTTTATTCTCTTTTTGTTTTAATTCTAGATTCTTTTTATTTTGTGTGTAAAACTCACGACTTCTCTCTCTTATGATTTTGAGTTCGATCTCCAGTACACACACCAGAATTTTTTAGATAGGCAAGTCGAAGTTACTAGATGTTACCTGAATAATGTGTATGGACATATTTGTATCAGTGTCGTTTATATTTTATCTTACATATTTATAATGTATTTTATTTCTTCCTTTTTTTGAATATATTGATTCCGTGCGTGGTTTACATATTTAAATGTGCACAACACACATTAAGAAAAAATGTATTTCCAAGTGTAGGTTCACAATTGATTTACCAAACAGAAAAACATGAACCTAAAAACAAAACCTGAACAAATTCACAACAAAAACTACCATTAAAAAAAATAATCTACCCTAAATCCTGATAGATAGATGTTGGATGTATAAAAACGAACAAGAAGGATTGAAATGAAGAGTTGATGCACACAGTTTGTAATGTTGAATTTACATGGTAAAGTCATGGGATGCAATTTCGCTCCAAGGTGCTATCATTATTTGAATGATTTTGAATTTTCTTCTTCTGCATATCATGTAGTAATGAAATTTTCTCCCATTTTCCAACTTATCATCATCGGTGTATGTAGAAAATAGGGATGAGAGCAGATATGCAGTTTACAAATAATAATATCCATCTGATGCGCCGTCGGCTGCATTTCTGAACTAGTTTTGGATATGCTATCTGAATAATTTGATAGGTTTTTCATTTGTCATTCGTATGGAAACAATGAACGCATTTCATATTCAGATCTGAATTGATTTTCTTTCAATTAACAAATTTTCTCAAGCTATTAGTGTACAACAATAGCTGGATGGAGTTTTGGGTTAATTGCTGTTTTGTGTGACTGTGAGTAATACCGATGCCGGTGTGTTATTTGTAGCATAGTGTGAATTGCTTAGTTATTCATTGGTAATTTTTTGTTGAAGAAAATTATAATATTTGTTTGGAAAAGTTTAAAAGAAAATCCTATACCCAAAAGTTAAAGCAAACATCAATCAAATAAAAACTTATCTGAACCCTTCACCCCTCAAAACAAACAATTCCTTAGAGCAATATTTCAATCCTAATAAAAAGTAAAGAAAATTTATCTTCAAATCAAAATGATTGACATTTGCAAAAGTGGAATAACCCTCAATTCGATAAATCACCTTTTAATCCTAACCTTTCGTTTAAATGGTAAAATGGCATCACAGGAAAGCTCATCGCATACTTACGCCAATCCCTAATGACTAATTTCAAAAAGTTTCTGCACAAGATACCATCAACCCAAGGCCAGTAACAACAACTACACAAAAAGAAGAAAACGAAAACACATAAAACTGAATATTATACTCTTGAAATTTATTGGCAGAAAAATGTCATTATAAGGAACACGATGGGTTTGGATATCGAAGAAGAGAAAAAAAACATGAAGCAGAAAGAGAACTTGTTGCATGCTTTCAAACAAATTGCTATTGTGCATTGTTTTTAGTATGCAAAGCCACCCACCACTTGCATTATTACATTTTGAGGCCTTGCAACGCAGTCAGACAGAGAGACAGCCTGGCGAATTCTCTCCTTAGGCGAACATCGTCTGCCTAAGATTCTATTGTTTTAATGCAATGGGTTGAACTGATGGATATCTTATTAATATTGCACAACGCTTTTCACTTTCATATCATCCTTTTCGCTTTCATCCTCTTGGCACACGATTTTCTCTTTGCCATTATGACGGTTCAACATTTGACTTCGATTTAAGAAGCACGATTATCACTTTGTTCAATTGTCTGATTATTTTTTCTGATAGGTTTTGTTGGGTTTTTAGTGTTTTAATAAGCTTCAAAGTCTTGAATCACTAAATGTTCTTCCGTTGAATTATTTTTATTACGACAGTGTTGCTATAATTTTTAATTTGAGAAGTATTGTAAGGCGAAAGGATTTTTCCTTAATAGAAGGTTTTTTGACGGAACTGACGGAAAGTATTTTTGACTGTAATTGATTCTTAAGAATGCAATATCTTTTTTATTTTTGTAAAATACAATAGATATTTTAAAGTTCTAAATGTTTGAAATTTTAGTGGTATTCAAGGTGTCGTATAAAAATTGAGGAAAATATTCACGAAATGTATAATATCAGATTACTCAAATTAAACCTTTACCATGGACAAGTAATAGATAAGGAAAACCTTCCAGAGTCTGATGTTTTCCACTGAAACGAAACATACCCTACCAGAGGCATAAAAAGCTTTCTCAATGCGAATGACTGAAGTGGAAAACATCAGCTTCCATTTAAACTATTTTTAAGCAATTTTTACTAAACTAAAATTTAGAGATTAATTTAAAAAAAATTTAGTAAAAATTATACTATTAATATGAAATGAACACTAAACAAATATTTTGACTACTTAGTAGTAAATTTTACTATCACAATAGTAGTAATTTTTACTATTAATAGAAATGAATACTGATGGAAAATGTTGCTAATATTGCTAAAAGTAATTTTCACTATTAATATGAAGTGAACACTAAACAAATATTTTGAATACTTAGTAGTAAATTTGACTATCACAAGAGAAGTAATTTTTACTTTTAATAAAAATTAATACTAATTCAAAATTTTGCTAATATTGTTACAAGTAATTTTCACTATTAATAAAAATGAACACTAAACAAATATTTTGACTACTTAGTAGTAAATTTGACTATCACCAGAATATTAATTTTTACTCTTAATAGAGACTTAGTAGTAAATTGTACTATCACAAGAGAAGTAATTTTTACTGATTAAAAATGTTGCTAATATTTTTACAAGTAAATTTTACTATCACCACCAGAGTAGTAATTTTTACTATTATAGCAAATCTTACTAAGTCGAGTTCGTTATAGCAAATTTATATATTTGTAGAAAATATTACTACAAAATAATAGTAATAGGGATTTTTACAAAATATAGTAAAATTTACAATTAATTTTTTCTGTGAACTTTTTCTCAATTGAAAACGTCGAAAAACCATTTTGAAATTAATCCTGATTTAATCAAAAACGTCTTATTTTCAAAAAACAGTGTTGCTCTGTTAAATAATTGCAAAAATGTTGTCAGACGGAAGAAATTTTTCTCAAATGAAAGTTTTTTTTTCTACAAGGAAATTCCTGTTGAAAACCTTTCAATAAAAAATCAAAGGAAACCCCTTACTATATAAAAGGATATTCGCAATTCTTGAGTTCTTTAAAAAATAATTATTTACCATATTTATTCAAAATAATAATCGTTTATTTTTATATTTTCTTTCTAGGTAAGTTAAAAACAAATAAAAAAGGATACCGATGGGATCCATTCTTTACCAGTATAAAAGGCAATCAATAAACCATTAAAGCAGTAAGTTATTTTTATCCTTTTTTTTCTGAAATTGGGTAGGAAGGAAGAACAAAATGAAAATCTCATAAAATTTAGTCTGAACATATAATTTTCTCTGATAAAAATAAAAGAATCCATTCCAATCAACCCTTTTTTTTTGGTGTAGAATGAAATGAAAAGACAATTTTCCGGTTGAGTTTTTACAGAGAACTAAGTCTTTTTTGGCTCTCGATTTGCTTACACCCACTGACTCGTTTTTCGAGAATATCTTAAATTATATTTTTTTCTGTTCCATATTACAAAGCTATATTTTATGGGAAGAAATTATAGTTGAGTTGGGTTATAATAGGGACAAAACGATGATAAATTTTACATTATATAAATTTGAAGAGGACGGTTTGTGATGTCCTCATGCGCAACTTTCAGATTAGCAAAGGACATTTCCCCGGATTAATGTTGAATGTTTTATAATGATATTGTTTTTTGTTACAATTTTGGAGTTTTTCACTGTTCGGTGTTGCCGTGTGATTTATATTCTAGAAGTGTTGCCGTGTGATTTGAATTCTAAATTAGTTTTTCGTTAATTTCTATATAGGAGATGAGAATACTTTTAATTAAAGAAATGCCCTAAACTAAACAATAAATGTAAGGATGTTTTCGTATATTTTTTAAACGTGTTCTTCAATGAAATTCCTTTTAATTATTTAATCATTAAGCCAGGAAATTAACATCCTTTTATGTTCTTTTATGCGCAACTTTTGGATTAGCAAAGGACATTTCCCCGGATTAATGTTGTTTTATAATTATATTGTTTTTTGTTACAATTTGGAACTTTTTATTGCTGTTCAGTGTTGCCGTGCGATTTGAATTCTAGAAGTGTTGCCGTGTGATTTGGATTCTAATTAATTTTTCCGTTATTTTTGAATAAGAAATGAGAATACTTTTAATTAAAGAAATGCCCTAAACTAAACAATAAATGTAAGGATGTTGTCGTATATTTTTTAAACGCGTTCTTCAATGAAATTCCTTTTAATTATTCATTAAGCCAGGAAAGTTAAATAGAAGATACCTCACATCCTTTTATGTCCTCATGCGCAACTTTTAGATTAGCAAAGGACATTTCCCCGGATTAATGTTGAATGTTTTATAACGATCTTGTTTTTTATTAAAATTTGGAAGTTTTTTACTGTTCAGTGTTGCCGTGCGATTTGAATTCTAGAAG
The DNA here is from genome assembly GCA_001015175.1 of Megaselia abdita. NCBI lineage: Eukaryota > Metazoa > Arthropoda > Insecta > Diptera > Phoridae > Megaselia > Megaselia abdita. The sequence goes on along the minus strand of JXPG01047916.1, from coordinate 16,829 downwards.
TGTTGCCGTGTGATTTGGATTCTAATTAATTTTTCCGTTATTTTTGAATAAGAAATGAGAATACTTTTAATTAAAGAAATGCCCTAAACTAAACAATAAATGTAAGGATGTTGTCGTATATTTTTTAAACGCGTTCTTCAATGAAATTCCTTTTAATTATTCATTAAGCCAGGAAAGTTAAATAGAAGATACCTCACATCCTTTTATGTCCTCATGCGCAACTTTTAGATTAGCAAAGGACATTTCCCCGGATTAATGTTGAATGTTTTATAACGATCTTGTTTTTTATTAAAATTTGGAAGTTTTTTACTGTTCAGTGTTGCCGTGCGATTTGAATTCTAGAAGTGTTGCCGTGTGATTTGGATTCTAATTAATTTTTCCGTTATTTTTGAATAAGAAATGAGAATACTTTTAATTAAAGAAATGCCCTAAACTAAACAATAAATGTAAGGATGTTGTCGTATATTTTTTAAACGCGTTCTTCAATGAAATTCCTTTTAATTATTCATTAAGCCAGGAAAGTTAAATAGAAGATACCTCACATCCTTTTATGTCCTCATGCGCAACTTTTAGATTAGCAAAGGACATTTCCCCGGATTAATGTTGAATGTTTTATAACGATCTTGTTTTTTATTAAAATTTGGAAGTTTTTTACTGTTCAGTGTTGCCGTGCGATTTGAATTCTAGAAGTGTTGCCGTGTGATTTGGATTCTAATTAATTTTTCCGTTATTTTTAAATAAGAAATCAGGGCACTTTTAATTAAAGAAATGTCCTAAACTAAACAAATGTTAAATAGAAGAGAATGTCCTTTACCACACATCCTTTGAATTATGTCATGTCATCAAAAAATAAGCCTATAGTGTATGGTAAGTTTAATTAAACATCATTAAAAATGTTTTAAACGCTTTCCACTGTAATTAAATCAGATGAAACCGCATGAGAGAGCTTTACTGATGTTCCATTGTAAAATCCAATATCCGCTTTTTTCGTTATTTTAAAATAATTATCTCGTGAAAAATATATAAATTCAATGTCCGTCCGTCCGCCGCCCGTCGTATCCACTCATTCATCATCTGATGTCCGTTTCAAAATTGAACAAAACATGGCAGAGTCTTTCTCTCTTTCGATTGCTATTATTTTATTCATTTGTTTACGGGCTTTAACAAATTTAACCCCAAAGGTCGAATTGATTACCATTTTATTATTTTATTTTTTGTTGTTGTAAATTCACAAACACAAACACACACATGTATTGATGATATATATTCATTCTCGCAATGTGATAACACAAAGCGAGAAATGCTGCAATAAAAACATGAATATTTCATTTGCTCTATTTGATGGAAATGTTCTTAATTTTTTTGCAAAGAAGTCTCTGTCTATAGAATTTCTGTTATTTTACAAAGTTCTATGTTGCGGTTTTTCGTGTTGGTCTTCCTCCTTCTTCATCTTCTTCTAGATCTTGTATCTCAAATGTAACACTTCATATATTATTTAAGACTGAGAACATTAATTGAAAAACATATGCTTCCAAAGAGAACATGTGTTTGACAATAAGATTGTCATATTGATGGTAATGTCCTCAATTATTGTCTTAGTATTGAGAAGAATTGTTGCCATTAAGAAATGTTTGATTTTTAGACTTAAATTATTGAGAAAAAAGATTTTTCTATGTAAATTAATTGAAATTTAAAAAGGTTTGTTTGAATGTTTAGTACATTTTTGAACTCTATCGGGGTTTGAACTTAAGATCAACAAAATTAATGAAATTATGTATCATAGATAAACCACAGATATTCCAACTTTCTTAATCTGATGTTTTCCACTGAAACGAAACACCCTGTTAGTAATATTTTCAGTTAGAAAGCTCTTTCGTTTCAGTGGAAAACATCAGAAGATAACCTAATACAACCCTCTTTAACCATGGACAACAACTTAGGTTATCTTCTGAAACGAAACACCCTGTTAGTAATATTTTCAGTTAGAAAGCTCTTTCGTTTCAGTGGAAAACATCAGAAGATAACCTAATACAACCCTCTTTAACCATGGACAACAACTTAGGTTATCTTCTGAAACGAAACACCCTGTTAGTAATATTTTCAGTTAGAAAGCTCTTTCGTTTCAGTGGAAAACATCAGAAGATAACCTAATACAACCCTCTTTAACCATGGACAACAACTTAGGTTATCTTCTGAAACGAAACACCCTGTTAGTAATATTTTCAGTTAGAAAGCTCTTTCGTTTCAGTGGAAAACATCAGAAGATAACCTAATACAACCCTCTTTAACCATGGACAACAACTTAGGTTATCTTCTGAAACGAAACACCCTGTTAGTAATATTTTCAGTTAGAAAGCTCTTTCGTTTCAGTGGAAAACATCAGAAGATAACCTAATACAACCCTCTTTAACCATGGACAACAACTTAGGTTATCTTCTGAAACGAAACACCCTGTTAGTAATATTTTCAGTTAGAAAGCTCTTTCGTTTCAGTGGAAAACATCAGAAGATAACCTAATACAACCCTCTTTAACCATGGACAACAACTTAGGTTATCTTCTGAAACGAAACACCCTGTTAGTAATATTTTCAGTTAGAAAGCTCTTTCGTTTCAGTGGAAAACATCAGAAGATAACCTAATACAACCCTCTTTAACCATGGACAACAACTTAGGTTATCTTCTGAAACGAAACACCCTGTTAGTAATATTTTCAGTTAGAAAGCTCTTTCGTTTCAGTGGAAAACATCAGAAGATAACCTAATACAACGACCCTCTTTAACCATGGACAACAACCATTGATAGTAAAGAAGCACTAATGGTATTAAATTATATTTATAATGAGTCTTGTCGGTCCCCAAAACTAAAATACCTTCGATATGTCAGATTTTATTTAGGAATCCCACTCACAAAATAAAACAAAACTATATAATTGAGAGATTTTCATTGAAAAAGTACCCCAAAGACAAATCTTTGACTCACAAAATATTCATAGTCGAATAATTCAAAAGCAATAACGAATGTTTCATGAGCATGAATCAAATACTCTTTAAATTAATTCTAAAATTCTAAATTCTAGAAAAAAGCTCTCTCTGTTGGAGAATTGTGCAAATTTATATATATATACAGGATTCTCAAAAGCTCCAGTAATTTTGTCCTGTCAGAGTTACACTCAAAGAAAATAATTTTAGAATTAAAAATTTTCATATGTATATTTTAAAATTAAAAGTTTTTTTAAAACTTAACTTAGAATTTAAAAAAAATCAAAAGTTTCTGAGATTGCAGATGAGTGCGCTACACAAACTTCAAACTCTGCATTGATTAGTAACCAAGATAAGACACTTTTCATAATACTTTAAAATTAAATTTTTAAATTTTAAAACTTACGTTCTAGAATTTAATAGTTTCAATTTTAAAATTAAAGTTTTAGAATATAAAATTGTTTACTGTTAAAGTTTTAGAATTTAAAATTGTGTACTGTTTTTTGACACTAAAATTCTAGAAAAATTGTTTTTTTTAATTTGAATTTTTTTACTCTATTTTGTTTTTAGTGTATCATTGATGCACGATTTTTCCTGGAAAACACAAGCTTAATTTTAATAAACGTTTTTGTTTGGTGTTAACAAAATGAAAAAAAACAATAACTCAATTTGTAATTGAAATGAAATGTATACTTTTTGTGGCTTTGTCAAGAAAAAAAAAAAAAAAAATACATCCATCTAAGAAATACTGGATTTCCTTTAAAATCATTCCGAGTATGTAACAAAATAAGTTTTGGATTTCATTGAAATTCTTATAAATTTACTGCTCTTGCTCTGGTATGGTGTTTCGTTTCAGTGGAAAACATCAGAAGATAACCTAATACAACGACCCTTTAAATCATAAACAACTACCATCAAAACCAAGGCAACAACCATATTTTCAATAGTACATTTCGCAACTTTTATTATTAAATTAAATCTTACCTTAGTAATTATTTGGCCCGAAAAATCAACTTCTTAAAATTTACTTTTTATTAAGACTTTTCTTCTCGAAAGTCTTTTAATTTATTAAATTAAGAAATGTTCATAAAAAAAGAACATATTTTTGTGTTCGCATATTTTTTGTGAAAAATGCAGAGCGGTACCCCTTAGTGATTTTGTGGTCCGCAAAATTGACTTTTTAATAAAACTGTTCTTCTATAAAGAATGTCTTTTAATTGATTAAATAAAGAAGTTACTATAGTTTTTTTTAATGTAAATGTATGTAAAATTTTAGAAGGTTTGGAAACAAAGTTGTTACAATTTGCTATAAATTTATTGAAATAACTAAAATGTTAAACTCCATCGGGATTTGAACGTGAGATAAACCGACTGAATGAAATTATATGTATCATAGACAAACCACAGATATGCAAACTTTCTTAATCTGATGTTCTCCACTGACACGAAACACCCTGTTAGTAATATTTGCACTGAAAAAGCTCTTTGAAGTTTTTTTTTTTGCTCTGGTTGGGTGTTTCGTTTCAGTGGAAAACATCAGAAGATAACCTAATACCTTTATAACCTTTAACCATGAATAACAACCATCGATCGTAACGAAGACAGCAACCACAGTTTCACTTTTATATTTCGCAACTTCATATTCAATTATATGCAATACCATTCAATTATATCTATAATGAGTCTAATCCTTCTCCGACTAGAAAACGTTCGACTTACCAGACTTTGTTCAGGAATTCTTTAAGTAAAAACAAGAATCACAACATTTATTTTATTAAAGAAATAAAATTTTAAAAAATATATATAAAGGATGTCATGTCAGGGTTATCATTGATGCTTTAATTTTAATAAAAGTTTTTGTTTGGTTTTAAGAAAATGTATATGAAAGAAACCATAACTAACTTTGTAATTGAAATGAAATGTATACTTTTTGTGGCTTTATCAGGAAGAAAATATAAAGGACATCCATCTAAGAAATGCTGGATGTCCTTAAAAGTTCTTTCAAATCTGTAACAAAATATTAACTTTGAGATTTTGGCTTCCCTAAAGCCATTTTATAAAAAACTTAAACTAAATTCATTTAAGTGAAGCCAAACTTAATTAAAAACTCAGGTTCTTCTGACTTTGTCAAAAAGACCATCTAAACTAACTAAATAATGCTGGATGTCCTTACAAGTCCGATCGAGTCATTACATAAACCTCAGATTTTGCCTTCACTAAAATGGCGTTAGTTATCAAGCTGGTTGCAAAATTTCACTTAGAACTCTTCAAAAAATCATAGTCTTATAGCTATAACACGCTCTCTGCCATTAACATAAATCAATTTAATTTGATTATTTTTTTGAAAAAAAAAAGTTTTTATGTAAATTAATTCAAATTTGAAAAAGTTATTGAATTTTTTATAAATTTACCGAAGTAAAATGTTAAACTCTCTAAAGTGTTTATCTCTTTTTTCTTGCTCTGGTAAGGTGTTTCGTTTCAGTGGAAAACATCAGAAGATAACCTAATACAACAACCCCCTTTAACCCTGAACAACAACCAATAAAACCGAGAGAACAACCACATTTTCACTCGTACATTTCGCAACTTTTCTTATTAAATTATATCTTAAGTCCAAATCCTATCAATCCCATTACTTTTTTGAAAATAACTTTCGATTGTAAGAAATTTTAAGTTAAAAAAATGCATAAAAATTTTAAGTTTAATCTATAAAAAATGCATTGCACCCTGTAATTTCTGTAAGCTACATGTGAAAAGTAAATTGAATTATATCGCGTGGAAGATCATCAAAGTGCAAAGAGAAAACAAAACAGCGTCAAATTTAAGAACTCTGCACGCGATTCTTATTCTATTTCGTATTCTCTTTTTTCTAGCAAATCCAATTTTCAGAGAAAGTACAACATTATTGCATTCTGTGTTGTTTCTTTCAGTTAATACTTTTCCAGATACTCGCTTTACTGTTTCAATTTTCTTTCTTCTGCTGTTCTGCAGTTTCGAACGAAGAATACTCAAGGATACATTCCGTTCTAATGTAACTAACGTGTAATTGCATTAATTTCAATTCTATTTATGCAAAGGAATAAAAAACGACAGACAAGCTAGAGCTAATTCTTTCAACTAATTTCGAGTTTCATGTTGCTTTCTTTTTTATTTCTTGTTGCGGAGTTTTGTTTCGTTTCGCTTCCATCCTTTATATTTTAGAAGTTTAATTGGCTTTCGTCTTGGTAGTAGTATAGCTGGATAATAGCAGAGGTCCCTGGGGTAAAGGAATTTATAAACTTTTCTATCCTTCGTGTTTCGACTTTCGAGATTACTGGGAGTTAGTTAAGGTGGGTGATAACTCTTGTTAAAATTTAGACAGGGACTGCTGGGACTACTGAAAAGTAAATGAACTTTCAAATTTTAAACAAATACCATAAAGGAGGCAAATTCCCCACGAAAGAAAGCCAATATATATTTTATTTTAAAAGCAATTTTCAAAAGTCACACATGTAGTTCATCCCAGCATATTCCAATTACCGAAAATATTTTCCATAAGCATTTTACTATATCCATTAAGTCTGAATGTTCATGTGGAAATTGTTTGCATTGCTGTGAGGAAAATCTGGGGGATGTTTAGAAATAACTTGTCAATCAAATGACAATGTTTTCACTATTGCACCAAAATAATCATTTTAACCTACGCTACCGTGCAAAGACACATTGGGATGGAGCGGAACCGAAATATGTTTTGTCGGAAGGGTTGCCATCATGACTTGAAGGAACTCAGTAATATATTTTTTATAATACTTTAGTCATAGAAACTTGTAAACTTTCAGAGTCTGATGTTTTCCACTGAAATGAAACACCCTGTTAGAACCACCTCTAGTAGGGTATTTCGTTTCAGTGGAAAACATCACACTCCGAATGCCTTCCTATCTATTATTTGTTTATAATTATAGTATATAACCGTAGACAAACCATGGATTTGCCAATTTTGGGAATCTGATGTTCTCCACTGAAATTAAACACCCTGTTAGTAAAATCTGATGTTCTCCACTGAGACAAAACACCCTGTTATGAATAGTTGCATTAAGAAAATTCTTTGCTGCTTTTTCTTAGAGCATAGACAAACCATAGATATGCAAACTTTAAGAATCTGATGTTCTCCACTGAAACGAAACACCCTGTTAGTAAAATCTGATGTTCTCCACTGAAACGAAATATTCCCTATCTATTATTTGTCTATATAATATAATCGAAAATATTCAAGACAGAAAACATAATCACATAAATGCTACCCTGGCAGACCTAGACGGAATTGAAAAACCCGGGTAGGCAGACAAAATCATGCAAGTGAATGAACTGAACTGCACATATCCACCACAGCTCATACGATGTGTGATTTATATTTATAAAAAGAGAAAGAATGAATTTTATTATTCTCCATAGTATCGTACGTGTTAGGAAAATAAATAATCGTCTTATTTATAGCTGGGAATGAGAGAGTTACTGAAAAGGATTTCGTATTTTTTATAATCACTTGGAATTGAAAACACAACATCATCCATTGTTCTGATGTACAATGAAGAAAATGAGAAAACATTTTATTAATTTTTATTGTCTTCTTGGGCTCTAGGATAATACGATGCTCATTCTTTTATTTGTTCACAACATTTTGTGCTTTTCTGGGATATTCTTTCCTTCCACTCTTGTGTCTCTCAGGAAGATTTTGTTAATTGTTCATTTTATCGTCCCATATCAGTAACAACTTTTTAAAAAAAAAGTTCCCCGATTAACGAAATATACTTTTTTATAATTAAACTAAAAAAAATAAAATAATATAACTTTTTCGATATTCTCTCAATCTCACAAAAAAATAATTATAAATTTAGTTCTGGTTTTATTGATTGAGTTGCACCAGACGAATTTAAAGTTATGCAATAAAAAGTTTTAATTGCTATGGTTTTTATTCTTTTTTTTATAAGTGTTGCTAGGTTTTTGTATTTTGGTTAGTGTTGCTAGTTTTCTTGAAGAATTTCCATATGAAATATTAGCTAGCTTTTCTTTATTTTAAATCAAAGTCAGAAAAAAAGGTAATTCAGAAGAAACCTCTAAATCCACACATATATTATGCAATTCGGTGCTGCTAGGTTTCTCATTTTGGTTAGTGTTGCTAGTTTTCTTTAAGAATTTTCAACAATAGCTAAGGTTTCCATATGCAATATAAGCTAGCTTTTCTGTATTTTAAATCAAAGTCAGATAAAAGCTCCAATTCCATTTCTATTATGCAATTCAGTGTTGCTAGGTTTCTCATTTTGGATAGTGTTGCTAGTTTTTTTTTTAAGAATTTGTAAGTGTTAGGTTTATATGCAATATCATCTAGCTTTTCTTTATTTTAAGCCTTCAAGTCAGAAAAAAAACAATTCAGAAGAAACCTCTAAATCCACACATATATCATGCAATTCAGAAATGCTAGTTTTTTTTAAAGGAAAGTTAATTGTTAGGTTTTCCATATGCACTGTATTTTAAAGATTCCAACTTAAAGTATTCAGTCTTCTTGCCAGAAATAAAACCTCCCATCCACACATCTATTATGCAATTAAAATGAAAGAAAATTTAATCGTCCTAGGAAGAGTAATTCCAATTTATATATCGACCATCAAAGTCCTCTCTGTCATTAAACTAAGCACAAACGATTTTAGAAATTTCCATTCGAACATAAATCTCCCAACAAAACGTCAATTCTCTAAACATCAATAGAAAACTATCCCTTTTCCACCTTCCATCCATCCAGGGACTTTCATAGATTGAAATTGAAACTGGATAGTTACATCTGCACGAATGACATAGACGAACAACCAACATTCATCGTATATGTATAGTGTATAGGTCGTCCCCATAGGCAAAATAGCACAATTTCTGCTTCGCTGTCGTACAACTAAATTATTGCAGACCGGAAAGAGGATTAAAATTGCACACTAACAACAACAGGCATCAACTACACTCAAAGATTATAATCACATAACCACTATGCAGTTTAAACGAACGTAACCAACAACCGATAACAGTTCGTTAGGCATACAACCGTCATTCACTGACCAAGAATAAAATGCAATTGTATTGTTGCAACATCATTTAGTGTAGCAGCGGTACTTAACAACACATAGTTGACAGGCAGGCAACATAGAACAAGTTTTCAGCTTCTGTTCAAGTTATGTTTTCAAGTGATACGATTCGAACTCCATTTTTCAATGGTTTAATTAAATACGTTTTTTAAGAGGGATTTTACCGAAATTTTAATTTTTGTTAGGATTTGTAGGTCTATAACTCTAGAATACCCAGGTTCGAAACCGGTCACTTTTATTTCTTTTTTGAGATACCCTAAGCATAGACAAATAATAGATAGGGAAACCTTCGAAGTCTGATGTTTTCCACTGAAACGATACACCCTACCAGAGCAAGAAAAAACTTCAAATATTACTAACAGGGTGTTTCGTCTCAGTGGAGAACATCAGATTTTACTAACAGGGTGTTTAGTTTCAGTGGAGAACATCAGATTCCAAAAGTTTGCCTATGTAGGATTTTTCTATGCTCTAAGAAAAAACAGCAAAGAACTTTCTTAATGCAAATATTACTAACAGGGTGTTTAGTTTCAGTGGAGAACATCAGATTCTAAGAGTTTGTACATCTATAGTTTGTCTATACTCTAAGAAAAATCGGCAAAGAACTTTCTTAATGCAAATATTACTAACAGGGTGTTTAGTTTCAGTGGAGAACATCAGATTCTAAGAGTTTGTACATCTATAGTTTGTCTATACTCTAAGAAAAAGCAGCAAAGAACTGTCTTAATGCAAATATTACTAACAGGGTGTTTCGTTTCAGTGGAGAACATCAGATTNGGAGAACATCAGATTTTACTAACAGGGTGTTTAGTTTCAGTGGAGAACATCAGATTCCAAAAGTTTGCCTATGTAGGATTTTTCTATGCTCTAAGAAAAAACAGCAAAGAACTGTCTTAATGCAAATATTACTAACAGGGTGTTTCGTTTCAGTGGAGAACATCAGATTCCAAAAGTATATCTATAGTTTGTCTAGGCTCTAAGATTGAACTTGAGACACAGTTTTTCGTATCCGTTTCCCTTATTATCTAATAGAATACTTTAAGAATTATATCGCAAAATTTGAGGATCCGGCAAATTTCTGGTACTCGAATTATCTGCCCGATACTCTTCCAATAACTAAAATACTCCGCCAGTCATACAGACATCTATCCCAGACTAAAGCATAGCAAATGCTCGGTTTTATAAAACGCTGGAGTGAAGAGTTTACGCTGTGATCTTCTTACTAATGTTTATGTATAGTACTGATGAAGCACAGAGTGGTGGTTATGCTTACATACTTATACTTGCGTAATGAGTTATGGTTAATGGTCTATTAAGGCTAGTAAGCTTACGTTGAGCTACTTCTGACACTATTATAAGTTACAAGAACCAAAGGAGGTTCAAGGTATAGAATATGATATCAGGTGTCAATGTGATATTAAGGAATGTTAGCTTCCTATGTTACCCGCTGCTTTTTCTACATCAGTGCTTTAGTTTTCCCTCTTCCTTTTAATAGAGTCAGTCTTCTATTTTAACAACTGCCTTTTATGTCATCAACATCGAAACGACGACTGTGGTCTCAGTTAGTATCTTCGACTCACACAAAAAAAAATTCCAACGTGTATACTGAGGATAGAACTCAGAACAGTCACAGTGAAAAACGAGAATACCTACAACAACCAAAAACATAAATGAAAATAAAAATACATAAGACCCAATGAAATTTCTCAACGTGCTACACAAACTACAACCATATCGCATCCTCAACGACTGTAATTTTCAGAAATTATAATCATAATCATATGTAAATTCATAGTTCCATCACTGACATCAGTCAGTATAGTATGTCGAAAAGGAACGCCTTATCGTCTTTGCATGACTGGAATCTTAATTAAAACCTATAGTCTTTGCTCAATCTGATTAGTATGGGAAGAAGAGAAGTATTGAATAAAATTAGTATAGTACCAATATAGATAGAATTTCCTGAGCATGTAAAAGGGTTAGGAAGTTATCCTTTGAAGAAGGTTCATGGCAGGCAGGTCTTTTCATCTTCTTTTGACAATGCTATACCATATATAAGATTGGCTATGTAACAATATATGGGTTGTTGAGAAAATTACATATAGGGACAGGAAGGATAGGATTGTTTTGCTAAAACATTTGTTCATTTTTATAGTTAAATTATAGAAAGTATCCTTACAGTTCTCTTTGCATCCATTTCCATCCATCCCTTAGTAATTGAGTTAATATAACAAGAAGTTATTCCCATATGGGATTTGAAATAGGATGTTGTCTTACTAAACTACTTTTTTCTGTATTTTCTACTCGATTTTAAAGAAACTCAAATAAGGGTAATTTTTGTTGCTTTACTCCTTTTATTTTTCCTTTCATTCCTTAAGGGAAAGTTTTTCTATTATCTTTATATACTAGACTAATTAAAATGTAAATGTAGTTCTTTAACAAGTGGATGGATGGTGGTTTGGGTTCTTTTTTTCCGAGATACACACACAAAATTGCAAGTAATTAAAAGTTTTCGAAGTTACTGTGCAGTGCAAGTGAAATCTCGGAGAATGTGTACTAATGGTTCAGATATTTTATGCAATTACACTTTTCATGTGTTACTTTGCTTGTTTTTCATGTGAAGTTTTCAAATTATACTTTCTTCAACTTGGGAAATAGATTCGGGTTGGATGGAGGGAGATTTGTTTGAATGACTTACTTTATAACTTGTTTCATTTTTCTTTACTCTGAGATGAGTTTTAATATACAACTCCATAAGATGTGAAATTATGGTTGTGGAATCCTTATTAAAGAGCTAATAACATAATAGACCATCACATCTTTTCTATCAGCTATTTGAAAGAATATAAGAAGAAGTTGAGGAGAATTTATAGGAAGAAGAAGTATCTATATTATGGATTAATGTATATATTGAAGTTTGTTGTCACACATATATTATGGATAATATTCCATATTTTTGCTGTATTATCATAATGTCTTCTCTGAGTATAATATTTTGTCATTTCTTATTTTTAGTAATCCTAGGTAAGAAATTTAAGGAGAAGCTTCTTAGAAATATATCTGTCTCTTTTTAGCGTAAACATAGTCAAATAGGTAAGAACACTTTCAGAGTCTGATGTTTTCCACTGAAAAAGACAGAGCTTTCTCAATGCAAATATTACTAATAAGGTGTTTAGTTTCAGTGGAGAACATCAGATTCCCAAAGTTTGCATATCTATGTTTGTTCTACGTTGTTTCTTTTTGGAAAGAGACGGACAGATATCACACAATCGTCGCTTCAAATACCATTCATCTTCCTTAAAGTGAAAACATAATAAAAAAATATAAAATACATAAGAAAAATCTTTATATAAAATATTCAATACAATTAATGCCATGTCAGAGTTCAAAAAAATAGCATCCAATTAAAACAAAACCCTCTGTTCGAGAAAAATAAAATAAATCTTGATACTAACCGATAAAAGCAATATGTTTCAATTGGTAATAAACGATCGTCTATTGCATTATTAAAAGCACATGATTCAGTCCATTCATGCAACATCTCTTATATAAATAGCGTGATCTGTAAAGCACATATTGTACATTTTCAATGAAATTTCTTCCATGCGAAGCCATATTCTTCGATTTAATTATCTTTATTTGAAACCACAATGAGATGAGAATAATGCTTCCGTGATTGAAGAGCTTCATACAAATGTCAATTGTGTTTTAGTAAATTATGCAAATTTCACGGAAGACAGGTTTTACGGTCTACCAGTAGCCAGCCATTGCACGCTTGGCTTAAATCATATTTATGTTTGATTACTCTCGTTTTATATAATTGTTGTTTGTATTATATTGACAGGTGTTGATATTACGAGTGATTTGATTGATGGACTTTGAAAAGAAAGTGTGGCTATAAGTATGAAAGTATCTGCATTTAATTTCGGTGCTCTAATTTCAAGTGTTGCCAGAGCTAATGAGATTGACCAGTGTTGACAGTTTATTCATGTTGAAAAATAAAATGATCTAATTTCAAGTGTTGCCAGAGCTAATGGTATTTAGAAGTGTTGACAGTTTATTCATGTTAAAAATTAAAATCCTATGGAAAATTATAAAAAAAAAAAACAAATAATCCTAGAATATAAATGAACACCCACAACAAAAATCCACATGATATATAAATCCTTTCACAAAACAAATAATCCAGTATTTCACGTTTAATTAGAGAAACTTTTTGATAAGGCTTTCAACAATATGGCAACTTAATTGCTTCATATGCCTGTCTACCTACCTGTCTGTTTGATTACCCCCGATTTATTTCAAGTGTTGACAGAGCCAATGAGATTGACAAGTGTTGACAGTTTATTCATGTAGAAAATCCGTACAATGACATTCCTAATGAATGCTTAACCCGAATATGTGTGTAACACCAAACCAAACAATAATTTAATATCAAAAGCTAAACACTTAAGCAGTCAATTGCACTTACTTTAAACAATGCGATTAAGTCTTTCATCCGCACTAATTCCTTCCCATGGTGTGAATTTGCTGTGCACTGTAGATGTACACATATAAAGCTAATGCCCGAGAAACAATCCATCGTCCCTCAAATATAAAGTTCCATTACACAAACGTTCACTTTTCACAAATACTTCACACCCACTGCACTTGCACTGAACTATATACGTTGGTTGACTGACTTGCTTTGTAGTTTGCTCTACATATTGTAAAGAAAATTTTGGAATATGAAATTTCTCTTACAATTTTGTGTGGATTGCTACACCTATTACAGTGTAACATTGTTAACTAAACTCTAAAATGTGCAAACTACTGTTATTAATTTATGTGATTTTTTCCCTTAGAATGTTCTTCGATTGAAGGTTATAGGGTGGTTATATGGTTTCCTATAAAATATGAATGAACAGTATGTTGTTTTTACCGTTTTTTGTTGCAAATGTGCGGTTTTTAGGGTAATCGTACGGAGATATCAAGTTTCTAGTTGGATTTTTATGTCGTCTTTCCTTTACTATTAGGAAATGTTCGTATTGCAGCATTTATTCATAAGAAGTTCTCTTTAACGTTCAAAAATGTCATCACGAAAAAGCAGCAAATAAAAGAAATTTAAACAAGTGTTGCTATGATAATATAGTAATAGCAGTGTAGCTACAACTACAAAAAAAATCCCAAAGAAAAAGTAAAATATACCAAAAACTAATTAAAAATTAGTTTCTAGTTAAATTCTTACTTTATCATTGTTTTACTATTAAGAAATGTTGGTATTGCTCGTTAATGCAACATTTATTAATAAGAAGCTCACAACAAATACAAACAATACTTAAGAAAAAAACTACGCAAAAATCCAAAAAAAAAAACCCAATATACCCAAAACCTACCCTGGAAAAAATCCCAAATATAAAGCATCTTACGGAGATATCAAGTTTCTAGTTGAATTTTTATTTCGTTGTTAAGAAACAAATTTACTATTCAAGCAAGTGTTGCTATGACAATAGAATCATATCAGTGTTGCTACAACTACAAAAAAAAATCTCAAAGGAAAAATCCAATATACCAAAAACTTACCTCGTACGGAGATATCAAGTTTCTAGTTGAATTCTTATTTCATCATTGCTATACTGTTAAGAAATGTTCGTAATACTCTGTTAATGCAACATTTATTAATAAGAAGTTCAGTTCATTACCAAAAAGCAACAAATACAAACAATACTTAAGAAAAACAAAACTTAAAGCAAGTGATGCTATGACAATAGAATCACATCAGTGTTGCTACAACTACAAAAAAAATCCCAAGTGAAAAAATCCAATATACCAAAAATTAACCTCGTACGGAGACATCAAGTTTCTATTTGAATTCTTATTTTACTATTAAGAAATATTACTGATCGTTAATGCAACATTTATTAATAAGAAGTTCAGTTCATTACCAAAAAGCAACAAATACAAACAATACTTAAGAAAAACAAAACTTAAAGCAAGTGATGCTATGACAATAGAATCACATCAGTGTTGCTACAACTACAAAAAAAATCCCAAGTGAAAAAATCCAATATACCAAAAATTAACCTCGTACGGAGACATCAAGTTTCTATTTGAATTCTTATTTTACTATTAAGAAATATTACTGATCGTTAATGCAACATTTATTAATAAGAAGTTCAGTTCATTACCAAAAAGCAACAAATACAAACAATACTTAAGAAAAACAAAACTTAAAGCAAGTGATGCTATGACAATAGAATCACATCAGTGTTGCTACAACTACAAAAAAAATCCCAAGTGAAAAAATCCAATATACCAAAAATTAACCTCGTACGGAGACATCAAGTTTCTATTTGAATTCTTATTTTACTATTAAGAAATATTACTGATCGTTAATTCAACATTTATTAATAAGAAGTTCAGTTCATTACCAAAAAGCAACAAATACAAACAATACTTAAGAAAAACAAAACTTAAAGCAAGTGATGCTATGACAATAGAATCATATCAGTGTTGCTACAACTACAAAAAAAATCCCAAAAGAAAAATCCAATATACCAAAAACTAACCTACCCGTAGAAAACTTTCACTTAGTTTTTCTCTTTCTTCTTTCTACCGAATCATTTTCTGACGGTCGTGTTTCTTTCATTTAACAAGGTATTATTTATTGTGTTATTCGCCTTACTATACTTTCCGGTTCAGTTTCAATTACCTTAACATTGAAAACGTCGAATGTCTTTTTCAGTGGGTAAATCGGGCTTTCAGTTTTGTTTGTTTAGTAAAGTTGTTGGTTTAGTAGGTATCGTTCAACGGAGGGTAAACGACCATTGTCAACTTGTTTTTTATTTATCTTGTTGAACGCATAAAGGTTAATGGATTGTCGGGTATTACTGTTATCTTTACTTTTACAATTAACTATTATAGCTATTCGTTGCAATTTTACGCAGGGATTGCAATCTTTTCAACAAAATCACAGATCAACAAATTCTCTCATGAGAAATTATCTTGTAGAAAAATGTTATTTAGTATAGCCTGGAACAAAAATTTTAAATAGAAAATTCTTTAAGATAACTTAAATATACAGCATCACTGCACAAAATCATTAGACTGGCAACACTATCTTCCACATTATATAGTTTTTGTTACAAGCTTTATATTCTGAAATAAAAATCCTAAATGGAAAAACCTTTAAAAGGCCTCTAAAAAATCCTAAATATATGTAGCATCACTGCACAAAATCATAACTCTGGCAACAATGTCTTTCTCATTATATATTTCCACATTATATATTTTGTGTTACAAAGTTGATATTCAGGAATAAAATTCCTAAATGGAAAATCCTTTAAAAAAAACCTCTAAAAAATCTTAAATATAAAGCATCACTGCACAAAATCATTAGACTGGCAACACTGTCTTCCACATTTTATATATTTTTTGTTACATATACAGATGACGTTCTGGAATAAAAATCTGAATGAAAAGTCCTGTAAAAAACGCTCACAAAAATTTCAAATATAAAGCATCACTGGACAAAATCATAACTCTGGCAACAATGTCTTCTACATTATATATTTTTTGTTACAAATTTTATATTCTGGAATAAAACTCCTAAATGGAAAATCCTTTAAAAAAAACCCTCTAAAAAAATCCCAAAAATAAAGAGCATCACTGAACAAAATAATTAGACTGGTAACAATGTCTTCCACATTTTATATATTTTGTTGTTACAAATTTTTCTTTAAAGAAAAAATATTTGAGAACATGTTCA
>JXPG01047876.1:3611-54730 GCA_001015175.1 Megaselia abdita | reverse complement strand
AATGAATGAATGGAATAACTTCCACTGCATCAGCGTTGTTACGTAAACTCTTAACAATTACATCAAAAAAATAAATACATGTATATTAAATTTTTCGAAAATTATTTACATATTTTTGCAAATTTTTGTATGAATTCATTTTTAAATGTTTATGTCATATATATAATTTATCGTCTATGCAAAGTGGTAACATTTTTGAGTCAAAAATAAAATTTTCGTGAAATAGACTTTTTAATAAATGTTTTCTTCTACAAAGTTTTTTATTTAAGTAAAATAAGACATTTCCTTAAAATAATACAATATTTTAAAATTTTAATATTTTTGAAAAAAAAAAAAACGCAAAGACCACTGTCAATTTTTTTGAAAAAAATAGACTTTTGATAAAAAATACATTTTTTTGTGAAATTGCCTTTTCAATCAGACTTTTCTTCTACAAAGGGGTTTATTTAAGTAAATTAATACATTTGCTAAAAAAATCTAATAATTTTAAATTTTCATATTTAAAAAAATAAATTAATTTTTTGAGTTAAAAATACAATTTTTGTGAAATTGACTTTTTAATCAAACTTTTCTTCTACAAAGTGTTTTATTTAATAAAATTATGACATTTCCGAACATAAATCCGATATTCTAAGATTTTCCTATTTTTGAAATAAATACAAAGGGGTACCACTGTTATTTTTTTTAGTCAAAAATGTAATTTTCGTAAAATTGGCTTTTTAATCAGACTTTTCTTTTACAAATTGTTTTATTTAAGTAAATTAAGACAATTCCGTAACAAAATTCAATATTTTAAAATTTTTATATTTTTGAAGAATTTTGATTAAATAAATTATTATAAACAAAACAGATTTTTTAAGAAATACTTGGAAAAAAATATTAAAACATGAAAAAATCTAAAATGTCCTATAACATTTCAAAATTAAATAAAAATATAAAAAAAATGTTGAGCTTAATTTATTTTTAAAAAGCTATGTAATAATGTAAAATACAAAAAACCAACATCTGTTCCTCCAAAGAAGATGTTAAGATAAATACGATAAGAAAAAAAAACTGATAACGAAGTAAAACCTCAACACCTTACAAACAAACACCTTTTTCTCGCTTTCTTTAAAATCACAACAACCCTTGAATCTCGATTCTCTCGCAACGCACAAAAAATCCAACGACCAAAAACTTGCACCCCGTTTTCGCTCGTGATTTTGCATTCTCGCATTGATGAAGCGAAAAGTAAAGAGAGAGGAACGAAGAGAACGAAAAAGAGAGTGAATGAAAAAAACATAATTCCACGACTGCTATGCCATGCCATGACATGACACTGCAAGTGTAGTCGTGAATTTTTGGCAGCAATGTTTTTCTTCTTCTGTTCGTTTCTCCGTTCGTTTCGTTTCCCGTACGACTTCTTTGCCAACCTTTTTTCACTGTATTTGTGGTTAGAAAGAATTGTTGTTGTTGTTAGTTTTTGTTATGGAGAGTGAATGGAGAGCGAGCGAACATTGAATGGAGAGAGTGCGTTTGTATGAGTGTGTGTATTGTGTATATTGAAGCAGCGAAAAATTTTCGGTTGTGGGCCAAAAAACGCAACTCACAAAAATAATGTTTGTCTATTCGCTCTAGGTTTCGGAGGTGCTAAGGAGTGTTGTTGTGCACTCTATAACGGTTTTTATTATATTTTTCTAATTCAAAATTGACTGACAATTTTTGGCAAAAAAATTAATTCAACAAAAATTAACAAAAAAAATAACAATTAAAAAAAAAACTATGTGAAAAATATTTCGGATTTTTTGGATTTCCTTCAGTTTTTTTGGTTCAAAAAAATCACAAAAAAAAGTTTAAAAAAAAAAAGAGTTTTTCAAAAAGTGCACAAAAAAAGAAAATCAATAGCGCAAGTTTCAGGAAGAGAGAAAAAAAAAGTTGTAAAAAAAAAGAAGAAGAAGAAGAACATTGTGTGATGTTGCAAGAGTGGAAGATAACAGTTAGTGCACTTCCGTGATCTCTCCCGTGTTAATGATGATGATGAAGAGATGAGAAATAATAATAAAATGTAAAAAAAATTTAGACCAAAAATTTAAGAAAAAAAAAAAAAAGTTTTCGAAAAAATAAAAGTAAAAATTTCAAAATTTTGATGACCCTTTGAGAATTTGTGGAAATCTTTTTCAAAATTATTCGTTTTGGCATAGAAAGAAATTTTCATTCAAAAATTTCGTTTCGACATTTAACTTTAATAAACAAACTTATTAACCATCTTAGAACTAAGGAGTATTTTTTATCCAAAAAAAAAGGTGAGTTTTTCTTTTTTATTTTTGTTTAATTTTTGTAGAATTGAATGAACTTCATAGAATCACATAAAACTTCAGATAACTTCATAGATTTAGAGAAAACTCCATAGAATTAGAGAAAACTTTGTAGAAATTCATTAAATTTGTATTAATTAAGAGGAAATTCGCATCCTCGAGATGCGATGAAAGAGAGAGAGAACCCTTGGGATTTTTCCAGTTGGAAATGCATTTTTAATTGGATGCTCTTCATGATGGTTCGTTTCGAATTGGATGGTTTGTTGGATTGAGTGGAGTGGAGCAGGGCAGACCAGGAGCGCGTGTCTTTTCATTGACTTGATTCAGTGAATGCATAGATGTAGAGGCAGAGGGTGGTTGTTTGTTCTCGGAGTGTTTTTGAACTTAGGGTGTGTTTTAGGTAGAGGTAATTTTCTCTTGTTTGTTTTTTGGGAGAACTTGAGATTGAGAGGCTTTTTAAATAGTATTTTTTTGAGAGGAGTTCTTGGTTGAGATTGAGAGGAGTTTTTGTTTGGTTTCTTCGATTGAGGGAATTTTAAATAATATTTTTTTGAGAGGAGTTCTTGTTTGAGTTGGATAGGATTTAAAGATTGTTTTTTTGAGAGGAGTTTTTGTTTGGTTTCTTCGAGATTGAGAGGTTTTTGGAGTTTTTTTTTCTAGTTTGAGATTGAGAGGATTTAGAGATTGTTTTTTTGAGAGGAGTTTTTGTTTGGTTTCTTCGGGATTGAGAGTTTTTTGGAGGAGCTTTTTTCTTGAGAAAAATAGTATTTTTTAAGAAGAGTTTTTTTTCAAGCTGGATGGAGTTTTGTTTGGTTTCTTCGAGATTGAGGGAATTTAAAATTGATAGTTGAGAGAACACATGGATTACTCAATTTTTTTGGAGTTTGTTAAGATTTTTGAGAGATTTAGTTTTGACATTATTCATAGAAAAGTCGAGTCGAGCAATGGAACATGTAAAATTATAAGAAAATTAGCTTTTTTTTAGAGATGTTCCATTACTCTCAATATAATTTTGAGGGTCTTCTTAAACTGCTTGAATTTGTTGGAGGCTCAGAAAAAAATACATTTTTTCAGACAAAATTGAGAGAAAACCTGGATTACTCACTCATTTTGTCCCATTAGTCTCAAAATATTCTTCTAGATATTAACAAGTATTTTTTTAAGACACTGTTTTAGAATGCTTTTTTTGACACGATAAAACTTAACACTATTAAAATTCCTTGATTATGCTATATCTTTCCCTCTAGAGCCTATAGTCTCAATATCAATAGCGAAATGAAAGGGACAGCTTTCGAAACATAGTTTCTAAAATTTTAAACAATTTCAAAAATATAGAGTAAATTTAAATCCAATTCAAAAAGCTAAAATTCTTCTTCATTGAATATGAGAGTAATGGAACCTAGTTTAGAACCAAAGACAAAAAGAGCTGTAATGAGAGAACCCATGGATTACTCACTCATTTCTATACTCAAGAAGAAACTAAACAATTCCATGTCCCATTACTCTCAAAAATATATTCTTGACATTATTTGATCAACATAATTTAAAACTCTAACAAAATTTAAAAAAAACCTAACAAAATTCTAAAATCCTTACAAAGTCCAAAGAATCCTGTACACAATATGAGAGACATTTCTATCTTTTAAAATTAAACTTTGAGATAACGAAGCTAAGCACTACAATTTAATTCTTTTAAGATTTTTCGCATTCCTACTTCTCTCAATTTCCAAATTCCAAAAACTAATGGTAAGGATTTGAAGTCCTCCTCAATACCTTTAAAACAAGGTATCAAACTTAAGAATCGAAAAAGATTTTCTTGACTAAACATTAAAAAAACTGAAGATTTAAGCTTCTCGAATTTAAGCACTAGCGTCATCTGGTGTCGACCAATCGAAATTCTGTTAATGTCAGTTTGTAGTAGTCAAACCTTTAAAATGAGGTATCGCAAGTCCAGATCGGAAAGCGTTTAACCTTTCAAAAGGTTTACAACAGACGGACAAAGTGAATACAAAAGGTTATTTTAAAAATAAAACCCTAAAATTAAGAAAAAATTAATCCACTTCAAGACGTAAAATTTACCTTAAAAATACTTCTTTCCGAAAATTCATAATTTTTATGACTCACTCCTTTCTTTTACCGGATAAAAAAATGCATTACATCTTCCCTTTTATTTTCACACTCAATACGAAAAGAATGTTTCATTTTGTTGTTCCATTACTCTCAAAAACAATACAATTTTAGAATTTTTCAAGGTGTTTTAAAGGAATATTTCATTTTAAATTATTTTGAAGAATGTGTTAGGATTTTTAATTTCTCATCCAATACAAAAAAGTAGAATTTACCCTCAAAACCCTGGAGTTAAAAAAAATATTAAAATTTAAAATTAATTTAAAAACTCATACAAAAAGAAAGTTAATTTTCGTGTCATTATTATATTACTTTTTATACTAATTTTTTAAAATGTGTTTTGTTTTCGGAGAACTCAGACATTTTCTTAAAGTATCAAATTAAATCATATTACATGAAGTGAGTAGCTCAGTGGAAGAGGGAACAACGCCAGAGGATGTTAGTTCGACCTAATTGGTTTTATTCTATGACAAAGTAAGACTCATTTCATTTAAGAGATTTTAGTGATCTTATATAAATGCTGCCTCAAACAATAACAATGTAAAACTAACAATTTAAAAAAAATATATCCCTAATGAGATGATTAAGTATTTATTCTATGACAAAGTAAAACTCACTTAATTTAAGAGATTTTAGTGATTTTATATAGATTCTAAATCACGCTATTAATTCCTATAAAATATAAATCTAAGAATTATATAGAAGAAATTCTTTCACTAATGAGATGATTAAGTAACAAAATTCTCTCTTAAAAAGATACATCACAACTAAAGAAATCATTATGTCCAAAAAGTCCTGACAAAATCATTTCATGAAATCACAGAAATCAGTATTTAAAATATTTTAGATTTAGTAACGATTTTTGGTTGATTTTGTTTGGATTTCAGCTTTTAAAACTTACATATTTAGACTTAGAAAGACAAGATCTTGTAAAACTTTCAACAAAATCATAGCAAAATCTAAAAAATCCTTTCAAAAACCAAATAATATCGTGAAAATCCCAACAACATCTTTAAAAATTCAGCTTCATAAAATCACGAGGGATAAATATTACACATTTAGTAAGCATTTACTGAAAAAGCTTAAATTTCAAGTACTCTGCATAGAAAATAAATATCAAAGGTTTCAAAAAACTATATTTAAAAATTTTGCGTTTAGATGATGTTTAGTAGGCTAAACGGATTCAGAATTTCGATTAAAAAGTTAAAAATCAATCTATAAGTTATTGTTTGTTCAAATTTTATTAGTTTGAGATGCTTTTTAAACCTACAATTAGTACGAGAATTAGTACATTTTCTGATAACATTTCTTCTCATTGAGTAACGGATTTTTAGATAATTTGTCTTGGATTTTGAAAGAATTTTGTTATGTTGATGTTATTATTATTTTGTAATACACACTAAGTGATTTTTTTATGTATACAAATTTTTGTTTCATATTGATTCAGAAATTATTTGTTTTGGTTCCCTGGATTTTTGTTAGGATTTTGGATGGTTTTATATCTAGGCCTAAGCTGTGCAAGAATAAAAACATTCCGTGCAAGTTTGTCTTAGGAAAAGCCAAAGTAACTTAGTACTTCAGAAAAATATATTTTGTATAATTATTGAACAAAAGTGTATCTCTAATTTAAAAATGATGTCGGATTTTAGAATTCGTTCAAGAAACTCTACAATAGCTTAAGAAATCATAAAAATACATTAAATCCTAATCAAAAACCCCAAGTGATGCCATGTCAATAAAAACAGTAAGTGTTGCAATTTAAAGGAGCTTTTACCAAGTTTCATGATTTTTTAAAATTCCAGGACAACTTATATAATACAATAATTACTCACAAATACAACATTAAGTTAATTTTAAAAGAACACTAAACCTAAATCTTTTTAAACAAAATCTCAAAAACTCCATATTTTCAAAAAACTTCCCACCCACAAAAACCCGATGGATCCCGAAAAATTGCAATCGTAAAAGCTCAAAAAAGTGTAGCAAAATAGAAAACCGCCTAATAACATACCGAACTGAAAAAGTAGAAAAGAAAGCTGAAAAACATCTGTAAACTAATTCGCGAATAGTATTATTCTCATAACCTAAAAACTGCATTACATTCATTCCACTTTTGTGTTCGCTCGCGTTTGAAATTCCCAAATTTGCATAAAAACCGTATAAATTCCAACCCCTTGAACAACATCAACTGCATCCCACTCAAGATTGATTGACATCAGACAGAAAACAACCCCTTGCATCTGTCAATCATTCACTTATTCATTGTGAGCTAATTCGACTTTCGGATTTCATTAAATTTGCTTTTGCACCGTTTAACCATTTAACCACCCTTGGTTCGAACGGTTGCTCTCAAGTATCAATGGTTTGTTTGTTTTAGAGATTGTCTTTTGGATTTTCAGGTCTTCGTGAATTATTTGAATGGGTTATCTGTTTCGATGTTCTATTGATCTTGTTGTGGGGTTTTTTTTTTTCATTTGGCTTTTGTGTGAGTTTTAGTGACTTGGAAGTGCATTTTTTGTTGGGTTTTGGAGTTATGGGACATAAATGTGAGAAAGACAAAATTATATTACTAATGAGATGATTAAGTAAGAAAATTCTCTCTTAAAAAGACATCACGTCTTAAGAAATTATTGTGTAAATATCACAAAAGTTCTGACAAAATCTTTACAAAAATTTAATTTCATAAAATACTAAAGTGAGTTTTGAAAGACAATATCACCACAAATACTTACAAAAATGAAAGTGTCGAAAAAAACCTCCCAAATTACCATAATTTAACAAATTTCTAGTACTAAACAAAGAGTCTAGAGAGATTGCTATGTTCGGATTTAATTTAACCACTTTACAAAACCTTCGAAGTCTTCATCAAAAATCAAGAGAATTCCAACAAAGTCTTTAAAATTCCTTTAAAGTAAATTAATCAATGAAAAAATATGGTTCAAAATTTAGGGTAGACTTTTGCAATTCAACTTATTTCAATACTGTTGAATTTCTGGAAGTACGAAGTGATATATATATATATATGTTGTATTATATAGTTTCTGAACAAAGCTGATTCAACGTGGCATAATAAAGTTAGACACATTCAGCAACACATTATTGCCTTAGGTAGATTTTGTTCCTCCTACTTTTTTCCTTAGTAACATAGAAGAAAAGCATAGACAATCAATAGTAAGCAAAGTGAAATTCAAACTAGATTTTCAGTGGGAAACATGAGAAGAAATAACGTCGCCGCAGCCGAACGAGCTTTTAGCTTGGAAGAATGACGAAGAAATGCAATCAGTCGAGAGAAGATCATCATCGGTGAGGACGTATTCGGCTTTTAATTAATTTTGTTGCGTTGTTGTGACATTTCGATATCAACGTAACATTATTAATTCAAATTATTCAAGTTCAAGGTCGGTAATTATTTTTTGATCGGATTTTTCTTGAATGGTTTTCTAATATATTTTTTTCTCAGATATTTATTTTTTTAAATTTTATTTAGAGTTTATAGAATCTCCAAACATGTCTGCACCATCATATTTTAAGTTCGCTCCAATCGAGGATGTCCCATAAGACTAATTTCTCAAGATCTCGATTTAAATCGTTTTTATCTCTATTTCTGTTGAGAATTTGACCGAATTACAAATCCTATTTACAGTTTATGGTAGTATAATTTTTATGAGGATAAACTTCAGAAAATTGAATTGTCTTCTTTAGCAGTTTTTTTATAAAGTTCAGTGTTTTTAGAAAGAACTTATATATTTTTTGAATACACTTTTTAAATTGGGGTAAAATAGAGTCAAGTCAGTGCACACGTCAGAACTGACTCTATTCAGATGAAGAGGGAAAACTAACAACACTGAGCCAAAGGTGATGATGTGACCTTCGGCTCGTTGTGTGATTTTTTTTTTTTTTTAAATCAACTTAGGAAAGTGTTATTTTTTTAATAAAAATGTGACAGATTCATAAGATTTTGTATGATTTCTTTGCAGAAATCTTTGAGTTTTTATGGCATTTTCAATTAACAGAACAAATCAAGAATAAACGATTGTAATTTTCTTTTCTTTTTTTTTTAACATTTTAATAAGAGTTTCACTCAGTCGTATATCCCGGCTAAATTAATTAAAAATCAAAGCTATGTCGAACAAAAATCAGAGTCTGATCCGGCTCAACTGGATTTGTTAGCTTGATACGAGATTCAGGAAATCTTGTCGTTAAATAAATCAATTGGACTTAGAATGAAAAAAAGACAAGGCAGGGTGACTGACTTTTGAAATTAATATGTACTATACACATTCAAAAATATGTATAAATGCATTACATTATAAATATATTAAGCAAAAATCAAATATTTAAGACATTTGTTCAAATATGTACCATACACATTATTTTGATCAGTTTTCAACATACGTTTATTGTGTAGACTACATATTTGAATGTGTAAATTACTCATTGAAATATGTAGAATGTTGACAACAATTAAAATGTGTAAATTTTTATTGATAAAATGTGTGCAGCATGAACAGAATATGTACTGCACAAATAAAATATGTAACCCACTCAAACCAATATTTATTTTCCTGATCATTAAAATGTGTAGCTCAGTTTTGAAAGGCATATTGACTTAATTTGTATGTTTTTCAAGATTACAAGACCAAAATAGATATATATACTTTCTAAACGTATATTATGTGCATACAAGATGTTTAATATATGTTTAATTCGTATTTATACCAATGTTATATAGCTATTATGCATATAATGTACTAGTTTTGTACGTCTACCGTAATCATTTCGCAATGTAAAAGGTAAAATTTGTTCGATATGCATATCTGACACCTCATTTTAAAGGTCTTTATTTAACGACACCAGATGGCGATAGCGCTGAAATTGTGAAAACTACAGTTACAAGTATTTTTTAAATTTTAGTTCAGCAAATCTTATCAGATTAACAAGTTTTATACCTCGTTTTAAAGGTACTGATGAGGACTTCAAACCTCTATCAATACTTTTTGGTATTTTTAAATGCAGTTGCGTAGGGGAGAGAATAACTTCATTATCTCGAATTATACATCAAATCTACGCGTACAATCACTTTTTAGAATAGGAAATCTTTCTCAAAATCCAGCAAGAAAAAACACAGATAACCAACCTTCAAAAATAATCTCAAACGCAATCTAAATTCCATTCAAAAATTGTAGAAAAAACAAGGTCAAAGTCATTCAAAACTATACTCTAATTCTTATCAATGGTGTCTTTCATCCTTCGAATTTGTGGACTTTTAACGGACACAAATTCTTCAGTGATGAGTCTTCCGGAGTTTTTGAGTTTATATAAAGGATGGACCTATTTTTTTCATCCTTCGAACTTGGTTACTTTTAACGGATTCGAGTTCTTTCCTTATGCGTCTTCCGGAGTTTTGAGTTTATATAAAGGATGAATCTACGTGTGACTCAAGCGGGCGTGGATCGATAAGTATATACACAGTTCCTCAGAGAATTCGTGATCACTTTTCCCACGCAACCGCGTAACTATTGAACTTTTTCCATAATCTTAATAAAAAAGCTCAGCGATTGCAGGCACGTGTATACGCACAATAAGCTTTCTTTTGACATTGAAGCAAAAAGCTTATTTTCCTCAATTGCAGAGAACGCGTCATTCGGAAGTCACATGCTTAGCAGGTTGATTTTGTTTTCGAATAAAAATACCTCAATGACCAAAAACCAGACAACCACTTATAATTAAGAGTAGTTAAAACCCAACAACTCCCCAAAACGAGAAAACTTTCTAGTGAAAAAACTGCAAGACAAAAAAAAAAAAAGGGAAAGTCCTCACCCTTAAAATAAAAGAAGGAAAACAAATTTCCCTGCAGCAAAAGAAAAGAAACGAAATGAAACGAAAAAGCAACCCTTATCCACCAAAAGACTGCAGTGCATCTTGAACATTGCTGTCGTTTTTTTGTTGGTTGGAAAGTGGAAAAGTTGTAGTTATTTGGCTCCCCCTTTCTCAACCGACCAGACAACCCGTCTGATTAATATCTATCTCTTCTCTAACAGTCTCGTAAAAAACGGAAGTAGAAAAACTACAGCAGCAACAACAACCGAGCTGAACTGAACAAGACGAAAAAAGTCATTCTCTTTCCCCAAATGTCTGTAGATTTTTGCACTTAATTTTTGATGCATACATTCAAAAAAGTTTCCCTTTTATACATTTTGATTCTAACGAACGAACGAATACGTTTGTTTCCCAGTCATCCAACGACCGACCGTCCTGCCTTGCCTGCCTGTCTTTCCTGCTGCTGCTTCCATTATTCTATATAGCTGGATGACTGGCTAGCCCGACAAACGACTATAAAAACGAATCGAGAATACAATATTTTATGGAATAGTCTGCTGCTGCTCTGCAGTGTGCATATTTCACGATATTTTTCATTCTGCTTTTTTTTTCTTCATATATATATATATTTTTTGTAGAATAGCATAACAGAACATTTCATTTACAACCCTCCTCTATTCTATCCGAATCCAACACATGCAAATTTCAGGACACTATGCTATGCTCTGAAGGAGAGAACGAACTGTAGAGTACAGTACATAGATTACGTGCAAACTACCCAACGATTAGTCACGTTTTCGACATATTGTAGTGAAACCTCACATCACTTGCACTTTACTGAATTCAGGGAATAGAATGTGAACACTGTGAATACTATGAATACAATGGAATAGAACAACCACCCCTTGAATCCAAGGGATGGTGATGTTGCTGTTTCTTGTTCTTGAGGAGGAAAATCTGTAAGAAGTTGGGGTAAAAGTGAAAGTGTCGAGGGTGTTCCTCCTTGCATTAACATTTCAATGTCAATTTTTTCATTCATTCGCTTTCATCTTTAACGGAAGTGTTTCTTTTCTTTTTAAGTTTTTTTTTAGTTCATGTTTGTGACGTTTTTTGGGGATTTCTTCCGAACTTGCTTGTGGTTGTTTTATATCTTCGTGTTATTTTTGTATTATTTAGTTTCAAAAATCTCAGAATTCCGGATAAAGTTTTTTAAATGGCAACACTTGATGGTTTTTATTGATATGGCAACACTTAGGATTTTTATATGTTGTGTGGGATTTCAATGAATAAATTCTCAAATATAAGAATTTGGTTTCAAGATCTTGTTAAAAATTTAAAGACATCTCCATAATAGCAAATTCAGGCTTTGACAGCAAATGGACGTAATTTCTTTACGATACTTTTTAAATATATCTTTAACGGAAGTGTTTTCTTGTCTTTCCATGATTGTGACGTTTTTAGGGATTCTTTAGAAGGATTTAATTGGAGTGTTTTGTTTTTTCTCTTACAATTTACAAAAATCAAGAATAAATTCCTAAAATCCCAACAAAATCTAAGAATCTTATTCCAAGATCTTGAAAAAAATATGAGATTACATACAAAGGGAAGATTGGGAAGAAGTGTTCTTTTTCTTTTAAGTTGTTTCCTTTCCATGTTTGTAACGTTTTTAGGGATTTCTTTCGAATTTACTAGTGGATGTTTTATATCTTCGGGTGATTTGTGTATTTTGTAGTCTCAAAAATCTCAGAATTCCGGATAATGTTCTTTAAATAGCAGCACTTGCTGTTTGTATCAATATAGCAGCACTTAATATTTCACAAAAACAAAAAATCCAAACAAAATATTCCATTATCTAGAGTTTATTTCTCAAGTTTTGAGTAATTTTTGTAATATAGCTTCTCTTGTAACAGAACTCTTGGAATTTCACGACAGACTCTAATATTTTACAGACCTAACAGAAAGTATTACGAGGTAGTTTTTCAAGTTTATAAGAGATTTTTGTATTATATAGTTCCTCTTTGAAGTTATAATAACTCGAAATTGCGGATTAAGTTTTTTAAAAAGCAAACTTGTTATTTTTATTGATATTACAACACTTGGAATTTTTATTATTGTGTGATATTGTGTCGGATTTCAATGAATAAATCCTCAAAATCCCAACAAAATCAAAGAATCCTGTTTTAAGGACCAAAATATTAAAGACTTGACCATTCCATACAATCAATAAATATATCTCACTTTGACCAGCAATGGACGTAATTTCTATACGTTTTCATCCTCGGATTTTGAAACATAAATGTATTCCTTTTCATCTTTAACGGAAGTGTTTCTTTTCTTTCAAGTTTTGTTTTGTATCTTTATTTCTTTCCATTTTTTTGACGTTTTTGGGGATTTATTTCGAAGGATTTACTAGAGGTTTTTTGTAATGGTTGTTTTGTATCATCGCTTCATTTCATAGTTCCTTTTGAAATTTACAAAAATCCCGAAATTCAGGATAAAATCTTTTAAATGGCAACACTTGAGTTTTTTTTATAGATGACAACACTTTAAATTTTTAACAAAATTTAACAATAATTTTTATTTTTTTTTGTGGATTTTATTTTTTACCCACTAAATTCTCAAAATCTAAGAATCCTGTTTCAAGATCTTGTGACATCTCAACCCTCGATTCTATAAGTTACGTTTTTTTCTTCGGATTTTATCACGATCTGATTACTTGAGAAGATTTCGAGATTTCCAAAACCGAAGTTTTGAAACATATATTTATTCGCTTTTATCTTTAATGAAAGTGTTTTCTTCGAGGATTTTCCATGGGAATTTGTAATTTTCATGAGATTTTGTAAATTATTCCAGGGACTTTGTATAACTTATAGGATTTCATGAATAATATTAAAGATTTTGTAAAAAATTATAAGAACTTATAAGAAACATTGCAGATTTTATAGCATTTGTTTTAAATTTCAATAAATTATAAACATTTTTTAATAACAAAAAGAAATAAAAACCAGTTTTAAATTATTAACTCTAAAATTGTTTTCTTTTCAAATAAATTTTATAAACATTAAAAATAATACATTTTTAATATGTACTCTTTGTATCTGTATTGATTGAGAAGTATTTTGTAAAATTGATTATCGACTTCTTCTTTTTTTTTGACTATAAATATAGATTAAATTACTTGAATTTACTATTTTATTAAAAACTCAAAATATTTATTTTTTTTAAATGTAAATTAAACTGAAATATTGAAATATTACTGGAAAAACAAAAAAATTATGAAAAGTTTTATGAACATTAAATAAAACATTAAATTATAAAAAAAAATGCAAAAATTATAAAATGAACTTTAACTGGTAATTTATTTAGTGTTTGAAACATGACATTTTTTTGAGAAGCAATTTTGATTAAAAGAATATGCTCTTGGCGAAAGCTCTAAAATATATAAAGTATTTCTAAGATTTATAAAGATTTTAAATTTTGTAGAGAAAGCTATTATAAATAGCCTTTGGATTTTCTAAATAGTCTTGTATTATATAGTTATTTCAGCAATCTCAAAATTCCGGAAAAAATCCTTTAAATGGCAACACTTGGGATTTTTAACAAGGATTTTTAGATTTTGAATGGAATCTCCGGGAATTTCACAACAGACTCTGATATTAAACTAAATCCCAACAATATATGAAAATCTTATTCTAAGGTCTTGTAAAAATATGAGAAACATGAATCAGATGACTTCTTTTTCTTCTCATCAATTTAGACAAGTATTCTCATGAACTGAAGCTCATTTTCAAATAAAAAGCTGAAACAAACAAAAAGTTAAGAACGCTTCAAATTATATCGAAACATTCTATTCGAGACTTCCACACTATATATATTCTTTGATAGTCTCATCTTCAGCTAAAAAGTATATCAAATAAACTCAGTTTTGTGTAGTGGTTGTTTTATATCTTCAGGTAAATTTTGTAGTAAATAGAGAGGTTGAACACTCTAGAAATCCTTGTACAAAATTCCAAAATCTAAGGGAATCAAGAAATTATCAATCAGTAATTGTTATAATTTTTACTAACCGCTCCCCAAAAAATCAGAAAAAGCCGTAAAGTTATATTCAATGGCAACACTTATCAAATTCTTTAGTAGGACATCACTTGACAGACAGGCATTGGAAAACCTTTCAATAATTGATAGTAATCCAGTGAAGAACAAAAGGCATCGATTCAGAAATATACAGGAGAACTACTTATTCTTCAAATGCTTGTTAAGTTTTTGTATGATTTTTCGTTACTTAATTGAATTCATTTAGATTACAATTATTTTCTCAAAACCAAACAAAATCAAAATATATATCTTCTACAAAATATCCAGGACAGCTATTTTGAAAATTAAATTGCTCTCCATCGGAATTGTTGTCTTCTTTCCTATTGAGTGAATCATAACATTGACTCTTGCTTTCTATTATCATTTCCTCCATCATCAAATATTTAAACAGAACCATCTGTTTGTCTTGTTTGCTAAACCTTTTCCGCAAACAATATATATAACTTCAAGACGTCTCTCAAAAGTAAACCTTCAAAAACTTGACAACTCGAATAGATATTGATAGCCTCTCGAAATCCCCAAAGCCCCAATTTCCACTGCAATAATATACACAATAAACAAATTAAAATCGTGATTCAGTTTGAATTGAGCACGTCATTCAGCGCAATTTCAAGGTCTTTCCAGTCATCGCTTCACTACAAAAATGCTTCATTCATTGTGAAATGCGAAAATATGTTAATAAGGATTGGTTTAAGGGATTCTGTTTGTTTCTGTTATGTTCTGTTCTGTTTAGTCTCCTTCTTTATACCTGGATTGATCGTTCTAATCCCATTCTATTTTTTCGCATTAGAGGGGGAAAAGGACTCATTTGAATGCGGAAGTCTTAGATTTCCTGTTCTTGTCAGGTATGTGATTCTTGTTCGATGCAGTTTCTTCTCATCATTTAATGACAAGAGACCAAGTTTCAAGGTCTATGTTGAAAGCTGACCGTAATAATTACCTTTTTATTTTCCCATGTGAAAGGGATAAATCATTTTACCTGGCAACATTCACAGAAATGAGTAGCTTGGCATCACTGTTTTTCTTTAACTTTAATATTAAAGTATTACTTATCGCGTACATGCATCAGACCAACCAAAAAACCTCGCAATGCTTTCGTTATCGTAGAAAGTACAAAGTAAAGATAAAATAGCGTAGTAATTAAGCATATCTTATCTAATTTCACGTGAATACGATTGCCACATGCCAAATAAAAATAGTCGAAAAAAGTGCACACAACAAAATGGAGGAGACAGAAATCAAAATAAACAAACAACCGTATAAAATGTCATTAAAAACAATCAAACAACTGGAAAGAAAATAAACGGATGCATATGTGGTGGATGCACTTCAAGGTTATATTTGACGGAAAGGCGATGATCATCATCGCACACAATAAAAAACACACCGAAAACTAATACAGCAAATTGTGTTTAAATTTAAGTGCAAAACAAATATTTCTCACTCGCGCTCGTACAAGTGTGTGAATTTGAATTGTGAAATATGAAAGATTCGCCATTTTTTCGCTATGGAAAATGCAACGAATGGAAAAATTGCATTTAAATGCAGTTTTGGATTGAATTTTTTGCATATCTTTTGGTGTGATGGTTTAGAGGTGGTTTTGTTTTTAGGGAGATGGGATTTTTTCAGAAAGAAGGGCAGCACGTGTTGGTTTTTTTTCATTTGGCATCACTAAATTTTTTCTTAAAGAAAGAAAGGATTTTAAAATTTTGAAACAAAAAATCCACATTTCAAAGAGAAATTCCATAAAATTGCAACATTTGTTTCATCACTGGATTTTTCAAAATTGTTTCAAGCGTCATAGGAAATAAATCCTACATTCTTAGGGTAAACTCCGTAAAATGACAACCCTTTTTTTTTTTTAATTGACTTGGCATTACTGGATTTTATTTCCAGTGGAAATGACAATTTTTATATCGACGTTCTTTTAATAAATTTCAGAGTTTTTATTCTAGGGAAAGACGTGTTTGCATTAAAATTCTTAAAATAAATTTCAGAATTGTGAATTAAAAAGATCACATTATCTAGGAGAACTTCCATAAAATTGCAACACTTGTACTGAGTTTTAATTTTTTTTCAAGGCTTCCACGATAAATTAAGAAAGTAATTGAAATTAATTGAAACTTCTAAAAAATGTTAAAACTTAATATTAATATTAAATGACCCGTATTATTTGTTTGAAATAAATACAAATTCTTAGGATGAATTCCGTAAAATATCAACACTGATATTTTTTTCACTGGATTTTTTTTTCTATTCTAGAAAAAGTAAAGTAAATCAAATCTCTTAAATTATCAAACGAAAACTCCTAATTTTTAGGAAAAATTCTATAAAATGGAAACCCTTGTTGTATGTTTTGATTTGACATCACTGGATTTTTCAAATTTGTTTCAATGCTTGTCTCTGGCAAAGCTTAACAAAAATTACAGTGGTCGATATCAATATTATACAAATATACAATATAATACAAATATAAAATGTTTTATTTTTCAATGCTTCTAAGAAAACAAATTCCTTTCCGCATTTTTAACGCTATTATCTTATTTAGAAATAAGAGAGTTGACATTAAATTGAAGATTCGTGTTAAACTTGTGCATTATATTTCTATAATGTCTAAAACTTGACAAACTTCACAGATTTTTAAATTATTAAAGTTGTTCGACAAAAGTTACATTAGTTAACTCAGCTCGCGTCACTTGCAAATAAGCTGTAAAAGTCAAAAATTAAATGTCTTAGCATAACTAAATTTTGATTTCAGAACATTTCGGAGTAGCTCAACAAAAGTATATACAAAAAAAATCCGAATTTTTAGGAGACTAAATATATGAATGGCAACACTTTTTCCATATCCTAGCGAAAGAAAATGTATTTTATAACAAATAAATCCGCATTTCAGAAGAAATTCCTTGCTTTTAATTAAATAACATGTTCAATATCTACAATTAAAAAATACTTTATTTATATTTCCATAAAATCTCATACATTTTGAACATTTCGGAGTAGTTGGTCACACTCGTGCAGCAGATGAGTTTATATTTTATAGTGTACTAAAAGAATTTCGGGATAAATCTACATTTTTATGAAAGAAATCATGTGGCAACACTTGTTAGATTAACTGACTTGGCATCACTGGACTTTTGAAATTAGTTTAAAGACTTGAGAGTTACTTATAACATTAGAAAATAATTATTAAATATATATGTAACAAACATTAGAAAAAAAGTTCCTTCGACTGGCAACACTTGTTACAATAATTAACTTGACATCACTTGTATTATATATGAATGGAATGGCAACATTTGTTAGATTCACTGACTTGCCATTACTAGATATTTTCTGACTTTAAGGATTGTGAGTTATGCATAAATCGATATTTTTATGAAAGAAATCATATGGCAACACTTGTTCGATTAACTTAAGTTTTGAGATTAGCTTAAAGACTTATGAGTGATCTACAACATTAGAAATTAATTATAATTCCACATTTTTTACAAAAAGTTACTACGACTGGCAACGCTTAATAAATTATTTAGTTTGACACCACTAGTAGGATCGAGGGGTAAACATTTGGATTTTGAAGCTCAAAATTTGTACAGTTTCGAACAAAACCTTTATAAAATCCTTACAAAATCTTATACATGGTTAATGACAACATTCGTTCGATAAACTCTCTTTGCATCACTATATGTTTGTGCCTTTAAAGTTTTTGATTTATGTATAAATCAGAATTTTAAGAAAAGCTCTTACGTTAAATTAACTGTATCACTGTAAGGATATTTTTATTTCATGATAATTAACAAAATTAAAATTCAATTAAGAATTCAGAAGCCCTATAAAATTACTAATATAATCAAAAAAAATCACACAAAAAACCCTCAATACCTCTCAAAATTTCTCCCTCATTACAAAAACCAACCACCTATCACCAAGAGCACCTCCACAAAGAAACCTGAAACCCACATAAAAACGAAAAATGCATTCATACAACCACAAAAGACTAATTATCTCGCCATTTTTAATGATGAGCAAAAACACACAACCCAATAAGAAAATTGCAGTTCACTTAAATGCACTTGCACAATTCGCTCACATTTCAGCTTCGGGAACGTTCGTGTTTTATAGGCGTTGTCTTTTCCCCCATGGCTTCCAGTAATCAATAAATATTTTTCTAAAAAATGTTCTCCCAAAAAAACTTTCTCCATTAGTTTTTGGATAAAATTGCATCCCTTTTCCCACTCTGCTTTTTAATTTCCTCCCTTCAGGAAAAAAGAACCACAAAAAAGAAGAGGAAGAAAACTTTGTCGTTAACACAACACACAAAAGGATATCAAGGAGCGACGTTTTTCATTACTTGCCATATTAAAATTTCCTTAAAATTTATTGTATATGTGTCACCCTCTGGGTTTCAACGAACGAACGAAGCAGCAAAGCTCCATCTCCGCACTCCATCCATCCAACCAACCATCCCAGCAATCAATAATTTTACGCACGCACGCAACTATATAAACAACCCTCTGCAGCCTGGATGGTTGGATGATGATGTATCCCACACTATCCTCGTTCCATTCTCTTTCCTATTATTCCTTTTTCTATGTTATGTACCTTTGTTCCTTATTCTTGTTCTGATGCTGCTTGTTTTCCCTGCTGATGGATGATGATGACGATGATTATTATTCTGTGGAGGACTTCCTCCTTCTCTGTACTTTATTCTATGCGTTGTTTTTCAAAAAAGCTATCGTTAAGATAAAATTTATGAATAATGCACGCACACATTGACATTGGGTTTTGAAAAGGGTTGCGGTCTTATGCGTGCTCTTTGAAAGTTGGAATAGTGTTCTAGTTTTATTTTAGATTAACTTAAGTTGCAGTGTTGCTAGATTTATTGTTTTTGGCAGTAGTGATAGGTTGGGAGAAGATTTTTTTATGAGGGTTTTTTTTTCATACATAACTTTTTTCAATATTTTGAAATGAAAATGTTTTTACTTTGCAGTGCTGCTATATTGATTGTTTTTCAGTAATGCTAGGTTGGGAAAAGGATTTTTGAAGAGGTTTTTTCTCATTACATCCTGAAATAACTCTTGTCATTCCTTTCAAAAGGAAATTGAAGCTTTACCCATATCATAAAAAGTTGATATAAATAACATTAACTCCTCACCAAAAGGTTCTCTGCTTATGGGAATAGAAACTATTTGTTCTTCCTATAAATTTCAAGTGTTTTCTTCTTAAAATTTTATTTCTTTGCAGTGTTGCTATATTGATGGTTTTTGGCAGTAAAAGGGTTTTTTTTTAATACATCCAGAAATAACTCTCCTCTTTCCTTTCAAAAGAAAATTGAAACAAACTTAGTTAACCTACATCATTTAAAAATTATATTAAATAACATTAACTTCTCACCGAAAGGTTCTCCACTCATGGGAATAGAAACTATATTTCATTTCAAGTTTTTACAGAAAATATTAAAGGAGATATACGAAAAATACGAACATTACTTTTACTTTAAAAGTTAAAATGAAAATGTTATATTATGACTTCAACAAACTCATTCAGGAAACAGTGTTGTTATATTCATTGAAATTAGGAAGTGATGCTAGATTATTGAAGGATTTTTTATATATAACTTTCATTGAAGCCCAATTTTGTTTGTGAATTTAAGAGTGCAGCAACATAAGAAAGCAAAACTGCAGGATATAATGTATCCTTCTCTTTTCCTTTAAGAAAATATGATGCAGGCTCGCATTGACGATGGGTTTTGAAAAGGGTTGCGGTCTTATATGCGTGTACTCTCTTTGGAAGTTACTTAGAATAGTGTTCTATTTTTGTTTTTTAATTTCCAATGAATGGTTTTTTTGCTGCAGTGTTGCTATATTGATTGTTTTTGACAGTAATGCTATGTTGATAATGAGATTTTTTGTATATGATTTTTTTGTTCATACTTCCAGAAATAACTTTGCTCATTTTTTTAAAAGAAATTGGAATTTAGTTTACCCACATCATAAAAAGCTGATCACAACATAACATTAACTCCTCACTAAAAGGTTCTCTACTTAAGGGAATAGAAACTATTTTTTCTTATAACAAATTTCTGGAGATATGAAAAACATGGACCATTATTTTAATTTTAAAATAGGCTTGACAGTAATATTTCATTTAAGGGTTTAACATTTTTTTAAAAAAGTTCCAAGTTATAAGCAGTGTTGTTATATTCATTGAAATTAGGGAGTGATGCTAGTTTTTCGAAGGATTTTCAGCAGCACTTTTTCGAAGCCTAAAGCAAAGTTGCAAAAACACATTTATCCTTATCTTCTTCCCCAACAAAAGTCTGACTCCTTCCAATTAAAACGTGTGATGGTCATGATATCATGAAGATGTCACCACGATATCGTAGAGATCAACTGGAAACAAAAAACCGAGGCAATGATATCTTAAGTATGTCTTCGCTTGAAATTGAGATTGTGGAATATATTCAATCGATAATGAAATCGTAAAAGACATGATATAATTGAAATGTCATCACGATATCGTGGAAACTGGAGACAATGATATTTTCATGATGTTTTCGTTTTAAATGTTTCGGGGTTATAATATCACGAAACATATATGTCAGATGTTTTGTCAAATGGAAAAAGAAAGATATAGTTATTCTCTTGAAACACATATTTTGAATTTCAAATTTCGAGTACCAATGACAGTATCAGTCTTCTCTATTGAAATTTGTTTAAGTGAACATTTTGTCATGTATTAGAAGAAATTTACGCAACATTTTATTAAATGTGAAATTTTGAACTTGTCTAATACTTTTGAATTCCAGTCAATCAAAGAGCAAGAGTTCTCATTCAATAATGTTGATTAGGTGATGTCAGGTTTATCATTTGTTTAAGTGATTCTATAGTTTCTTCGCGTTGTCCTGACTTTGAATATTTTGTATTGGATTATAGGAAAGTTACGCAACATTTTATTAAATGTGAAATTTTGAAATTGTCTAATAATTTTGAATTCCAATCAATCAAAGAGCACGAGTTCTCATTTAACAATGTTGATTAAGTGATGTCAGGCTTATAATTCGTTTAAGTGATGTTAGTTTCCTCGGGTTTTCCGGACTTTAAGTTTTTTGTCATGGATTAGAGGGAAATTACACAACATGCTATTTGCTATTAAATGTAAAATGTCTTTCATATTGTGGAATTTTGTTAGAATTTTGGATTATTTTATAAAGATTTTGGCTTTTAAAATACACATGTTTGCCCCCTCGACAATTTCAGTTGTTCGTGTGCTTACTAAAATTCAGATATGCTTTTTAAAATCTGTGATTGACTTCTCAGTGTTGCCATATCAATAATTTTCAGAAGTAATGCTAGATTGTCAGGGATTTGTTGTTTTCAAGAAAGAATCGTCTCTTGAAAAAAGGAAATAGTTAAACTTTCAATTATAATTTCATATATATTTAAAACCTCTACATAACTACGCAGTGTTGCTATATTAATTGTTATTGGAAGTAATGCCAGGTTGTCCGATGGATTTTTTGATCTTTTTTATAGACAGTATAGTTTCTTGAAAAAGGAATGCAATCATAATTTCAGATACCATTCAATTATTAAAACCTTGAAACTAAACAGTGCCATATCAATTATTTCTAGCAGTACTGCCATATTGTCAGAGGATTTCTTAGATCCATCTATTTTTAAATTGAAAACCCAAACCAACTTCAAAGAGATAAGAGAACTACCTGTCTAATTGCTTCTCATCCTTCAGATACGAACATCCATCCCCCAAAGAAAAACATTCATCTTTTCCCAACCAGACATGCTTCCGGAGCCATTTCATATTTTCGCGTCTCCAAGTAAATCGTTCTCCTCATTCCAAGACCTCTTATTGAAGAGGAGTATCAACAAAAAAAAAAACCATCCCTGCCTTTGAGGAATTAAAAATATGACGATGATGGTTGTTGTTTTTTATCAATGATATATTCACGCACACGTACGACCGCGCGAGATGAGACCAAAAACCAATCACGACCTCCTCATAAAAAAAAATTCGTTAATGGAAAAAAAGTATAAAAACTTTAGAATTTTTAAAAAGGTTTGTTGTTTTTTTTATTCCACTTTTTTTCTAACATAAATGGACATTTTTATCCTTTTTTGTCGATTTCGCATATCGCATATAACGCTATTGTATGCTCTATATGAAATAAATCCGGTAGACGAAATCCTGTTTCTCTTCTGTATTCGAACGGAGCAGAGCAGTACACCAACTTCTGTGCTATGCTCTATGACTGCCTTTGTTTTGAATATCGAGGATATGAAGCAGCGGCAACAGCAGCAGCAAGCAAGCAATTGATGATGATGAAGAAGCACTACATATATGATGTGGATCATCTCTTCGCTTAGTTTTTGAAATGGAATTTTTTCTACAAGCAGGCAGAGGCAGCAGCACAGCAGCAGCACAACAGCAGTTTTCATAGATGGCAAAAATATGAATAAACACATGAAATGAAATGTATCTAGTAGATATGTGTGTTTGGTGTTTCCTTATCTTTGGTTAACAGCGAGGTAGAGAAGGAAGAGGAACCCGTTTTGGTTTATCTAGACAGTTTGGCAGGAAAACAGCAATTGTTTGTGCCTCGTTGGTTGTTGCACTTGGAGAATCTCTTTGGATGGATGGTTGGGGTATCTTGTTAGCTTGTGGTCAGCGATATGTCATGTGCATTAAAAGCTTGTCCGTTATGAATATTCGTTTGTATCGAATAAATGGGGAGTTTGTGGTTAGACTGTAGGATAGAGGGTTTTAGATTAGGGGTTCTTTGTTGAGAATTTAAGACTTTAAAGGTTTTAGAAAATGTTTGGTTTTTGAATTTAAAAGGTTTTTGATTAGAATTTAGTAGAATTTATTCAGAGGAAGAGGGAAAACTAAAGCAATGAAGTAGAAAAGAAGGTTTTCCTTGATATCACTGCTACATCTTGGCTGGTTGAGTAAATTATTCGTTTGTAGATAGATTTGTTGCTTTAAATATTTTAGAGATTTTGTTATTTTTAGATTTAATTAGGCGTTATTCTAATTTAGAACAGTATAACAGAAAAGGTGTATAACACTTGTCTTGGAATGTTTTAAAGTCAATTGATTTATACGCTTCACTTTCAATAGATGAGTGAAAATTCCTTTACACTACTGACTAAATGCAGTTTCAGTTAGAACAGTATAATTGATTCGGCGTATAACACATTCGAAAAAAAATACAAAATAAATGGTAATAAATTTTGTCACTTAATTATAGCAGAGTGCATCAAAGAATGTCAATCTTTTTGTATATTTGTTCATGTTTCAAGTGTAAAAATTTAAAAAATATTTCGGGACTCGAACCTAAGATGGTTACATGTAAAAGTGCAAATTTTTAGAAGTGTCCGGAATGTTTACTTGGAATACTCGGTTCATCATATTTTTGATACGAATCTTCACAATTTGTGTTGGTGTCGTTGAAGTGATAACTGATGATGTTCTCGAAAGTGTTATACTTACATCTTGGAAGTGTACTACAAAGAAGTATTGTAAAATGTGAGAGTGGAAAAGAAGAGAAGGAAAAGTGTATAATTTGGAGTGTTTTTATAAAGCTTTGATTTTTTTTAATCTTATTGATAATCCTCTGAGAGCATTAATTAATGAAAAAAGTTGCTTTACGCTTAACATTCAATAAACACTAAATACACTATTGATTGAATGAAATTCCATTCAGAAAAGTATAACAGAATCGACGTCATAAGACTGTGAGTAAATTGTCTCTATAATTGCCGGATAATTCCTCTTGGGAACAAACAAATACCCTTCCTCATGAATCAACTAAAAAAACATTGCCGAACAAAATCATAGGTATCTTACGAAGCTATTCGCAGCAACACACAAATTGTGAAGTGCTTGAAATTCAACATTGCCGGGCAATTCCTCTTGAGCAATAACAGAACCATTTTCACACCAGTTGAAGAAAGCTTTGCAATTAAGAGGTATACACAAATTGTAAAGAACTCTTAACATGCAACATTGCCGGACA
The DNA here is from genome assembly GCA_001015175.1 of Megaselia abdita. NCBI lineage: Eukaryota > Metazoa > Arthropoda > Insecta > Diptera > Phoridae > Megaselia > Megaselia abdita. The sequence continues at coordinate 30,358 of JXPG01047876.1, read as the reverse complement.
ATACCTTTTAGGAGCAACAAAAGAACCATGTATGCAAAGGCAAAAAGAAACACTGCCATTAATACTTTATTAAAATGTTTTAAGGATTTCGTGTATAAAGCATTGTCTTGTCATAACTAAATAACTAAAACTATAGCTAAATTCTTTTCATAAGATTTTGAATAAGATGAAGGTATTTCTTTAATGAGTCTCTACAATATGCAATTCATACAACATTGCCGGACAATTTCTCTTTAGAATTATGTTATTGCCTAGAAACATTGCCGACAAAATTTAAAGTTATCTTTCACAGCAATATACAAATTATGAAGTACTTAACGTACAACATTGCCGGACAATTAGTTTTTAGGAACAATAAAAGTACCATTTATACAATGACTGAAAGAAACATTTTCATAAAACAGTTTCATAGATTCAGTGCCTTGGCATGACGTGGTAAACTCTTGCCTTAAGATTTTGAAGGAGTTTCCTTTATGAGTCTCCTCATTGCATACAATATTGCCGGGCAATTCCTCTTGGGTGCAATAAAAAATAAAGAACCATCAACTGAAAAAAGCATTGCCGACAAAATACCTTTCAAAGCGGGAAGTTTCATTCAGATTGAGTATATGAAGCATTGTCTTGGCATGACGTGGTAAACTCTTGCCATAAGATTTTGAAGGAGTTTCCTTTATGAGTCTCTTCATTTCATGCAACATTGCTGGACAATTCCTCTTGGGGGCAATAACAGAACTTGAGGCAACTTCTGATGAGAGTCCTTGGAAAACATCAATTGATCAAGTGGCTTTATACTCTTCACTTTCAATAGACATTGACAACATTATAATTCAATTTAGAACAGTATATAATTCAATTTAGAACAGTATATAATTCCAGTTAGAATAGTATAACAGAATACTATCTAATGGTTGATGTACATTTACTCGAGAACTGTTTCTTGAAAAAAGACCATTTGTCGAAAGTGTCTAGTTCTACCTACCATTTATATTAAGTACTGATGAAGCACTCCGTGGTGGTTATACTCACATACTTTGAAATTTTTCATAGTAAATGTTGGTTAATGGTCTATTACGACTAGTAAACTTCCTCTAAGCTATTTCTGATACTATATATCTAATTACAAAATGTGAAAATGAAGGAGAACAATCTTGACTTTGAAACTCCAAACTTTTGAAGTAAGATATTAATGATATAAATGTTTATAGTTAGTGTATTAATTTAGTTGCAGTGTTCTTCAATAGTCCAAGAGTGTCATACTTATTCCTCAAATATGCTATACTAAACATTATCCAGTTTTCCTTAAAACCTTCAACATCCCAAATCTCCCAAAACCTAACAACTACTCCCGCACAAGAAACATCAAAGAGCAAATTTTCTAAACATGTAACCATTAACCTCAAAGACAGAATGATTACTATCCGAAGTCTCCATCAATCAACCACAATAACAAAAAAAAGAGACGAGAAGAGATTCCACCTGCCGTGAACCGCGTCTTTCATCAAAGATATTACTTTTCCACATAATACTTAAATCCCCTAAGTGTAACTTTAAATCCATCAGCTTTCATTTTCATAACAAAATGAAATGAAACCAACCACCCCATCCAAATTCAATCAATACATTGTGTAGCATTATCGAATATTAAAAAAAATTGAAAGTATACACAAAAAAAAGAAAGAATCGAAACGAAACGGTGGATGTAGCTGTTACAGACCATCATCATCAGTAGCATCAGAGCCAGAGCATCGAACAACCAGTCAGCCGAACCGCCTACCACACCAATCCCACCAGCCTGAACCATATGATGGCAAAAGGATTGAATGAATACATGGAATAGCTATTATGCCGCTATAATGAAAATTGTAAAAATTCAATGACTTTCATTATTTGAAAGGATTTTGACAGTTCTACATGCTCAACCCTTTTATTATGACTTAACGAATAAATATTTATTCATTTCATAAAATAACTGAACAGGATAGATTCTCTGTACCACTGATGTTACGTTACAGCAGCCCAGAATAGCCAGGTTGGTCTGTCTGTAGGCATATAGACAACATACTATATCTACCAACGGTCCTTCGGTTGATATTGTACAAACATGTAAATTTGATTAAGGGCATCAGCATCATAGCTCTTGTACTTCTTTCTGATGCTTGCGATAACAATGACAACACAACTGTTGTTTTAGGGTGGACAATTGATTTGCCTGCAGGTTATCAGTTTTTTTTGTCAGGCAACACTGAACAAGGATATTAAGGTATCAGAATGAAAATGTTTGTATTTTCATTTGGTTTCTTGTAATGAGCATAGTTAATTTTTGTTGGGTTTTATACAAGCAATTTTTTAATAATACGACATTGCCGACTATGGAGATTTAGGTGCTAATGACGACATTATTGTAGGCTGAAATCATGCATTGGTTGGAATACAGAAGCAGGAACAATAATATTAACGACTTGAAATCAAAAATGTTGTATTATATATTAAGAAGAAGGCACAGATTTTGTTCAGTTTTAGACTAGGAATTATTCAAGAATACAACATTGCCGACTATGAATATTTAGAAGCCAATGCTAATTGTAGGCTGAATTCATGCATTGGTTAGAATACCAAACCAGGAACAATACTATTAAGGTCTCTGAATCAAAAATGTATTATATATTAAGAAGAAGGCACATATTTTGTTCAGTTTCATACTAAAAATAATTAAATCATCCAATATTGCCGACTATGGAAATTTAGGAACGAATACCTGAATTCATATATATTCTTACAAACGCATTCTTTTCTGATCAAAATTGTTAGTTGATCTACTAAGACATATCCACAATGATAGGATAAGAAAAATAATTCATACAACATTGCCGACTATGGATAATTAGAAGTCACAGAAAGAAAATAGTTACACGGTCTGATTTTGAAAGTTAAAAGCCTTATTTTCCGTTTTAATATACAAGTATCTAAACAAAAAGTAGTAGGCTTAAAACATTCATACAAATATTCGTGTCTTACAGCTTAAAAGGTATGCAAAAAAGATTTATCTATCCGGCAATAATTTAAAGCAACTACTAAAGCCGAAAACATTATTTTAAATATAAAATATGTTAGAAAAAAATAATTATGGATATTTAAAAGTCATTTCCGTCTAAATGTTGTGGGTATTACAGGAATAATTCATACAACATTACCGGCTAAGGACATTTTGAAGNTAAAAGCCTTATTTTCCGTTTTAATATACAAGTATCTAAACAAAAAGTAGTAGGCTTAAAACATTCATACAAATATTCGTGTCTTACAGCTTAAAAGGTATGCAAAAAAGATTTATCTATCCGGCAATAATTTAAAGCAACTACTAAAGCCGAAAACATTATTTTAAATATAAAATATGTTAGAAAAAAATAATTATGGATATTTAAAAGTCATTTCCGTCTAAATGTTGTGGGTATTACAGGAATAATTCATACAACATTGCCGGCTAAGGACATTTTGAAGCATTCTCCCCTTTTATACTCCCAAGTGTTACCAGTATGTAATAGTAATGAAATATTCCTGATGAGTTCCTTATGGTGACTTCACTATGGAAGCTTAAGAGTAATGTTTCTTAGCATTAATCACAATGCCTTTTAATAAACATTGCCGACAAATATTAAATGTGTCTTTGAAAACTCAAGAGAGGAACTGTTCCACATCAACATAAAGACTAAAAGAATCATTACCATTACTGCTTTATTAAAATGTTTTGTAGATTTAGTGTATGAAGTATTGTCTTGACATGACGTAGTTAATTCTTGTCATAAGATTTTGAAGAAGTTTCTCTAATGAGTCTCTTTAATTAATACAACATTGCCGGACAATACCTTTTAGGAAGAACAAGAGAACCATTTACACAATGACTGAAGGAAACATTTTCATAGATGCAGTGTATAAAACATTGTCATAAGATTTAGAAGGAAGGTATCTTTCGAAGCTATATTCAATGTAATATGCAAATTATGAAGTACTTAACATACAACATTGCCGGACATTTCCTTTCGGGAGCAATAAAAAAGCCATTTACACAATGACTGGAAGAAGTAGTTTCATAGGTTCAGTGTATGAAGCATTGCCTTGGAATGACGTGATAAATTCTTCTCATAAGATTAAGAAGGAATTTTCCTTATGAGTCTTTTCAATACATACAACATTGCCGACATTCAAAGCTACATTGACAGTAATACCCAAATTATGAAATACTTAATATGTTCTTAAGAGCAATAAAATCCCACATAACCCAAGAGAAACATTGCCGACAAAACTATCTAGATACCTTTAGAAGCCAAAGGTGAATCCACCCTAAGACGCAATACCAGAATTCATTGAATGATTTCTGTCAGCCTATTAAAGCAATACACATGGCACATAACGATTTAACCCTCAGACCATCATATGAAACCAAATTCAAAGCAATAATAGTAGAGTATAGAATACTACGATCCAGGTATCGGTTGGATGGCTGAATGGATAGATGTATGTCTGTTGTTTTGTTTTAATTTTTGTTCGTTTATTGTCAAAGCGCTTTTTGCTCCTACTCACTGCCAACAACCAAAACCAAGCATTCTATCCATTTCCACATAGGATGGATTATATTGATTCCTAGGTATAGAGAAGAAGCGGCATGGTAAGGCATGGTATCAGCTAAAGCAAAATAACGCAAACATACGACACAAAAAATTGTTCATTATTGATTCAAAGTGAGTTTTTGTTACCTTTTGCCAGATACATATTCTAGCTGATGGATGGACTTGATGTATTTGATGTGTGATGGCCATTTCCACCGCATGTGACTCGCTCCTGGTCGGTTCGCTTATTTCGTTTCTTTCTTTCATTCTGGCTCAGAAGAGCCACATCACACACACAAAACAACAAAAAATTGATTGGATTTAGATGTTTTCTAATCTGTATTCATTTTCATCCCCCTTTTCTTTTTTTCAAACCATCCATCCATCGTAGCTAGCTTACTTACTATCAAGCACAAGCACAATCTATCCTGCCTTACAATGTCATTTTCATTTCATACCGAACCAAAACCATATACCAACCAGCCTTGCCTGCCCTTATTCCAATTTTCATCCCCTTCGTTCTTATCCTTTTTCAAGATTTATTCCGAACTTGTAAAGGAATGACACAGTAAATACACAATGTCGTTAGTTGTTGGGAATCAAAAGGAAAGAACGCTGGAGTGACGAAAAAAGTTTCTTTTCCAACAATATGCACAGCACAGACTTTCTCATGCGTAACAATTACAATTTCTATTGTATTCTTCTTCGTTTCTTATTACTTTAACTTTTGTAGATGCACTTGAGGAAATTTACTTGGGAAGAAACTACGTGTGAAGTGGGCTATTTTAGTTTTGTGAGTGGTCTTTGGCTTGAAATTGTGTGAGAGGTTTTTGGTGCGGTTTTTTTGGAAGACTAACATTTAAATTTTGATTCTAAAGAACTCCATGTTCTTTTCCAGAATTCTTAATTAGGTCTTAGAAAGATATTCATGACATTTAATGAACGTTAAAGAGAATTTCAATAAAGTGGTCGGCAATATTGTATTGGTAGAGACTCACAAAGTTCTCTATCGGCAATGTTGGTTAAAGTTATTAGCTTGGAATTATTTGAGAGTATTTGTTGAAGACTTCTTTCACAAAGAAATAAATGACAATTAAGCTCAAATAAAAAAAACAGAGACTCAGAAAGTCCTCCTTCGGCAATGCTGGTTAAAGTTATTGGCTTAGAATGATCTTTTTATTAAAGACTTTCTTTTTTTCTTAAAGAAAGAAATATCAATTGAGCCCAAAAAATAATAAAAACAATAAAAGTATCAATGAATTTCATATACTAAAAGAGATTAAATATTAATGTTATCCAAAAATAAGACAACTTCTTCGCTCAAGCCAACTTTATTTAATAGCCACAACATTTAGAAAAATATTAAATTTCGAAAAACCTCTTGAAGCTTTAGCATTTCAATAAAACCCCAACGTCAAAAGAGTGCAAAATATTGAACAACAAATATTGAAATATTGATTTTGAATATACTACAATCCGAAAACCTTATACTGTCTTTATCCGGCGATGTTGTTACATTTTCTGTAACAAAACCACAATAAAGAAAGTTACTTTAAAAAAACAAATACGAAATTATTAAAAAACAAATAATCTAAATCATTTTTAAAGAACGATTCTATGATAAAGACTCCAAAATGTCTGTAGCCGGCAATGTTGATTAATATTTTTTATTATAGACCCCTATTATTTTAATACAAATTTAACATTCAAAATAGCTCCAAGATAACGCAGCAATTGTGTTAACAAAAAATTGAAACTCTTCATAAACCTTTATATTAGGTTCATTAAAAAACTCTTTGTTCGGCAATTTTTTATTTATAATATATTTTTACTCAAACTCAACACTGACATAAAAAATAACTCATCGAAAGAATACAACTATTACTTAAACAAACAAATTACACAAAGCAATTCACCTATTGGAAAATTATAACTACAAACATTTTTAACCGGCAATATTGTATGATTTAAAGCAAAAATACGACAGTACAATAAAAGCATTTCTTTTCATTAGCTGTATATATAATTCAAAGCAACAAAAACAATACAACATAAAAAAGAAACCAAAGCCTTCATAGATTTAAACCAAACTTAAATTAAAAGAAGAAAAAAAACGTCAATAGCTCAAAAGCTTCGAGGTCGACAATGTTCTATAATTTTAATCAACCAAAACTACACAACATACACATTTTTTAAAAATTCTAAGAGAAAAAGAAGCTCTAAAAGTCTTCATTACAAACTCAAAACTCTTATTAACCAATAAAAGCGAAGAATCAACTTTATCCGGCAATATTTTATAATAGTACTTTATATTTTCACACAAACTCAACACTAATATACCAAATAAGTCAAAGATAAAAACGCAAAAATTAATTGAACAAAAATAAAATAAAGACACCTTTGTCAAAAATAATACTTCAAAATTATGCTGTATAATTAAACTAATATAGTCTATAAATTCTATATTTTCACAAAAACCTTATAATCTAATTCTAATTCAATGTAAAAAAAATACTAAAAAACAGACAAAGCATTAATTTAAACAAGTTTAATGGCTTAAACATTATTTAACCGGCAATTTTCTATAATTCAAAGCAATAAAAACCACACAACATTAAAGTAAAAAGAACTTCCAAAGCCCTCATTACCAAACTTTGCCACTTTGTGAAAGTGACAACCCCAATTAAATTATATGAACCATTTAAACAAGACTCCAACATTATTTAACAGGCAATGTTTTTTAAATAAACTAATCAAAAAGTCTTTAACCGGCAATGTACTATAATGCAAAGCTACAAAAGCCACACAACATTTAAAAAGAGCTGCCAAACCCTACATTACAAAACCTTGCCACTTTCAGAAAGTTAAAAGTCTTGAAAAACCCAATAAATTAATTAAATTATATAAAAATTGCAATCAAGTCCACTTTGTAAAAAATGAGACTCCAACGTCATTCAGCCGGCAATGTTGTATAAAGAAAAAAAAATCCTGAAATTATATATTTTCACAAAAACCTCATTATAAAAATTCAAAGAAACTTCGACGTTTAAAAAAGTCATTAGAAAATAGACAAAGCCTAAATTAAAGCAAAAAACTCCAATAACTCAAAAAATATTTAACTTCGACTTTAACAAAACTAATTTAAAAAACTGACAAAACCTAAATTTAAATTTAAAAATAAAACCGTCAATTATAAGCCCGGCAATGTTGTATAAATAAACCAATCAAAAGCTCTTTGTCAGGCAATGTTGTATAAAAAAAAATACAAAAAAAAACAATATTTTCACAAAAACCTCATAATTAAATTCCAAAAAACGTAAACTTCAAAAAATCATTAAAAAAAAACTGACAAAATCTAAATTTAAATTTAAAAAAAAAACCGCCAATTCTAAGCCCGGCAATGTTGTATAAATTAACCAATCAAAAACTCTTTACCCGGCAATGTTCTTTAATTCAAAGCAACCAAAACCAAACCAAGTAAAACAAAATCTCAGATACTTCAATCCAATCACAAAAAAACCTCTCAGTGCACCTGCGAAATTTAAAATAGGGTTGATTTATAGCTGTTAGGTTAGTTGCTGTAACATTTGTAATCACAGAGGCAAAACGCAATCTACGCATTTGTAATGAGCCACGGAAAGAGAAAAGAGAAGCGAAGAGGATGTACGTCTAAGTTGCATGTGCGGTGCGTAATAGAGATGGTCTTCCGATAGAGCTTAAAGGGCTTATTATCTTTCCACTCTGTTGAAATTGTTAAATGCATTGTTTTGGGTTCTATCTCGATGTTTTATTAGGTGCGTAATATAATTTGTTGGAAAATATTACGACGACTAAAGCAATGCGTCGCTTCTAAAGGCAATATTTAGTGCGTGAAATTTATTGCTGTCAGGTTTTAATATTCTGTGGTTTCATTTCATTCATTCCGTGCAATGTGTAATTTTGAGAATTGCTACTTTTGACGTTTGTTATTTTTAGTAGGGCGCCAGATTGTTAGAAGAAAGTTTTCTTTTCTTTATATTATAAAGTTTGTTCAAGCGATTGATGTATTCTTGTTTGGCTTTCTTTGCTTATTGGATTTAATTTGACTTTTGTCTTTGGTTGTTGAAGTTGGTAATTGCAATTATTTTTTTTATATAGGCTTAGACATTTTTCTCATAGAACATTGCCGGTAGAGTTCAGTCTCTTGCAACATTGCCGGACACATGGTTTTGTGGCAGGCTTTGCTAAGCAGGTTTTTCTTATCATTTCAAGATTAATTTTTTAAGTTATTGTTGGGTTTTTGGTGGTTTTCTAAAAGACTTGTGAAACAACATCGCCGTGCACAAACTCTAAAAAAGCCAAAATACCTCTGACCGGCAATGTTCTTTAACAAAAACTTTTGAAGTTCATAGAACAGTCTCCCAAACTTAACAATTAATGTAAGGAAACCACAATAAAAACCCAACCCAAATTTAACGCCATGAATTCTATTATAGAACATTGCCGGATATAGTTTTAAGTATCATGTAACATTGCCGGACACATGAGTTTTCTTTATATTTTATATTATAAAGTTTGTTCAAGCGATTGATGTATTCTTATTTTGCTTTCTTTGCTTAATATGTGTAATTGGACTTTTTCTTTGGTTATTGGAAGTTTTGGAAATTGCACTGGGTTTTCTTATATAGCCTTAGAAGATTCTATCATAGAACATTGCCGGACACTTTGACACTTTTTTTTGGCAGGCTTTGATAGGCATTTATGAAGAGCAGGGTTTTCTATGACTTCAAGATTACTGTTTTAAGTTATTGTTGGGTTTGTGGTGATTTTCCGAAGACTTGTGAAACAACATTGCCGTGTACAAACTTAAAAAAAACACAAAACCGCTGACCGGCAATGTTCTCTAAAAAAGCGCTGTTAAACTTCATAGAACATTCTCCCAAATCAACAATTAATTTAAGGAATCCACGATACAATATAAATGAAACAATTTCTATTGGTTAATTCAAATTCTTTAATTTTGATTGGCTACGAATCAGAACTTAAACGAACAAAGCTTTAAAGTGTTCGGTATTAGAATTAGAGTCTTACTAGGATCATTTATTTAGGATATTTAGCTTGACTTCAAATTTTATAAATGAAAACTAGTTAAATATTAACTAAAAAATTGGATGTAACCCACACTCTTATACAATATATTCTGAACACATTTAAAAAGTAGAGAGAAATAAGATACATTATAAACATGTAAAGCACATAATAATTATGAACGACACTCATTTAAATATTAATAATACACATTATTTTGATCAGCTCTGACCACACATTGAGTAGGCTTCATATTTGAGTTTGCAAGCTACCCATTAAAATATGTGGATTACGAACAACAATTGAAATATGTAAATTTTTATCAATAAAATGTGTGAATCACAAACAAGATATGTACTGTACAAATAAAATACGTAGCCCACCCTAACCAATGTGTATTTTCCTGATTATTAACATGTTTAGCTTGATTTAAATTAGTTCTCTTGTTCTAATTTACAAAAAAAAAAAACATTAAAATAATGAGTTTTGAAATTAGAATTTTAAAAAGAAATTTAAAAAACTCAATTGACCTCAAAGAGGGGCGCCACCATCTGTAGAATCTTTACCTATGAACAAACTTATATATGTGATTGAATTTTTGTCTTGTCTCTCTAAAGAACTACTAAATCATTTAATATATTTTATATAACTATTTTGAGAATGAGTAAGGTACGTCTTTCTTGACAATGAGTGATTTCTTTCTTTAGCCGGAGAAGGGGAGCCACCATCTATAGAATCTTTAGCTAGGAACAAACTTGTCTATGTGATTGAGAACTCTCTCGTTCAAGAACTGCTATAGGATTTAATATATTTTCTATGACTTTTTTGAGAATGACTGAAGTAAGACTTTCTTCACAATGATCAATTGCTGTCTTTAGCCAGAAGAAGGGCACCACCATCTATAGAATCTTTACTTGTCAAACTTGTCTATGTGATTGAGTTTTGTCTTGTCCCTCTAGAGAATCACTAAAAGATTAAATATATATTACATAACTTTTTTAGGAATGACTAAAGTGTGACTTTGTTGACAGTGATCAATTTCTTTCCTTAGCCAGAGCAGGGGCGCCACCATCTCTAGTTTTGCAGTGACTTTTATAGATATAGTTTATTTTGTATGATTGTAAATGTTCTGCTTATTTGTTTTGATGTTCTTGATATATTTTATAACTTGCTTCAAAACTTTTAATAACTTTCTTCAGACAGGGGAGGGGCGCCACCATCACCAATACTAGTTTTAGTATTAAAAATAACATTTTGACTTTTTGTCAAGCTTTCCTCGGCATTTATGAAGAGCAAGATTTCTTTTTAAAGTCACCTTTAAAAAAACCCATTTGTTCTTTAACAAACAACAGTTCAAATTCATATAACATTCTCCCAATCTTTTATAATTAATATCAGGAAACCACAACAAAAACCCAACCAAAATTCCAAGCCATGACTTCCTTCCCTAAAGCTGAAAGTAAAATTACTTCAAGCCATGAATCTCCCTAATTGAAGTCACTTAAATTAAACAAAATAAAAAACCTCTCACTTTCATGTCGTCTCACCGTTATGGATACCTCCTCCTGAATAATCTAATTACTATAATTTAATCAGAAATGCATTCCACAGCGAGAATGAGAATCAGAATCGAAAAGATACAGACAGTGACGGCAAAAGATCACATTGGATTTCCAGGAAATCTTTCAACATTATAAATTTTATTTGAAATTTGATCAAGTCTAAAGATGGCCCAGAATCCGAATTAGGATTCACTTTGCTTGCGAATGCACAAGGTCTACAACAAACATATATAGCCATCGGTCATTCTTAATAAACTGAGTTCGAGGAATTCTCTTCAAATTCTCCCCAGCAAAAAAAAAACACACTAAAAATTTCAACACAACCACACAAATGCATCAGTTTTTTTGTTATTCTTTTTGTATTACGGTATTTTTTTGTTCTCTATTGCTGCTCCTTCTTCCAGCGTTCTTAAACATATATATAGATGGTACTATACGAGGATAGCCTTGAAATATCCGAATGTGTTCTAAAGAATGGCACTGCAGGAAATTCTTTGGAAGGCGATGGAATTTTTGTTTCATTAGCGATGTTTTTTTTTTTTTAGGTTTTGATTGGTATTAAGGGAGATATTTTAAATATCTAAAACTTCTTAGGATACCACAAGCGATTTGTCGGCAATGTTGCGCTAATCGAAATAATAAAGAATCACTTTAACTCATTCTAAAATTCACACAAAACTAATAGTTTCTAATGCTTGACTCCAGACAATTTCAATTTCAAACTCAGTCGGAAACATTAAATATTTCAAGAGTCAAAAAGCTCCTTAAGATACCAAACAAAATTTACCGGCAATGTTGCATCAATCTAAATAATAAAGAATCACTTCCACTCATCCTAAACAATTTCCACTCATCCTAGACAATTTCAATTTCAAACTTACCAGGCAACACTGAATATTTCAAAAGCCACCAAAAGCTCCTTAAAATCCCAAAAAATTAACCGGCAATGTTGCATCAATCTAAATAATAAAGAATCATCATAAAACAAAACCAATTCTCATTCCATTGAAAAAAAAAAAACCATTTACCACAAAAAATCCTCGCAGTACAAAAAGAGTCCCATTAGAAAGAAGCAATCGTTAGTGCAACAGAACGCGAATAAAATTAATCCCTTTTGTGTTTTAGTATGGGAAAATTTAGAAGGTCGGCCGGTTGTCGGATGCTTTCCTGTTCTCTGTTCGTCTCTACTTTAGGCTCCTTTTGCTACCATCGCCGTCTTCGTCATTTTGCATTTCACAGAATCACCTTTTTTTAAAAACAACCAAAAAGACATCTAAAAAAAAACCTTACCAACCATTGATCCAAATTTCATATATTTGTTTTCTTCTTTTCAAATTACAGGCTTGATGTCATGATTTAAATCGTTATTATTAACCATAAAAGCAAACTATTAAACATAACTATTATTGGATTTATTAATTGGATAACCGCTATAAGGAAAGCGAAAGAAAGAAGAGGAAGAATTTTTTGATTGACCGATTGATTGAAGGAAGTAAGAAGAGAAGAATATTTGTGAAAATTAACTAAAAAAAGATACAGAAACAAGGACAAAATGGATCCGCAACAACAGTTTTGTCTAAAATGGAATAGTTATTCCTCAAATTTGGCTATGACATTCTCGAATCTATTCAAATCAGATCTACTAGCTGATGTTACATTATCATGCAATGGTGAGTTTTTATTTATTCTTTGATTTTTTTTAAGATTTTAGGGATTTAGATTTAAGAAATTAAACTAATTCCGAAAAAGTCGTTGTGTAATACAAAAATTACATTATAGAGACGTCATAACGATGCCGTGGAGACAATGATATCCCCAGGATGTCATCTTTTATGTCTTATAAGAGTTAAACTAAGCTCCTGGCAAGATCGCCAAGAATTGTTTCGTATAAATTGGCGCCCGAGCAAGGACTCCAGTTTTGTTTGGGTTTACTGTGACTTAAACACATAAGACTCACGGGATTTATCTAGGCTAATAGGAGTTAACTTTCATTCTCTTGTTGATTTTACTTCTATCGATCATACGAAAACATGTACAAATATCTTCATTTTAGAATCATAGTATTTTTCACAGTTCTTTGAAGCATTCTTCTAAATTGCTATATGTTAACATTATGGAGAAAAGTTGTTAAGTAAAACGACAACGATATCATGGAGACGTCAACATGATATCAGGAAGACAAAGATATCCTAGGGATGTCATCTCTAAAAATGTGTTATAAGAGTAAAACTAAGCTCCTGGCAAGATCGCCAAGAATCGTTTAGTATAAATTGGCGCCCGAGCATGAACCAATTTTAGCCAATCAAAATCACGGAGTTTAACTAAGACAATAGGAATTTAGCTTTGATTTTAGAGCCATAGTTTGTTTCAGTTCTTTTTAGAACATTTCTTTTCTGGGATATTTTTTTTCTTGAGCTCTAAAAGAATTTTTATTAATTTAAGAAAGTTTTCGTAATTGTTTTGTATTGGTATTTTTGGCGATCCTGCCAGGGGAGTTCTTAAATATTAATAAAAGAATGTAATTGTTTTGAATTGGTTTTATTTTTTGGCGATCATGCCAGGGGAATAACCTGAATATCTTCAGATTAATAGAAGAATGAAATTGGAGATCCACCATATAGTGAAGACATCAAGAATGACTTTTATCATGGCATTAGTGCGAAAAGTCGTTGGGTATTACTCAAATGATATCATCGCGATGTCATAACGATATCGTAGAGACAAAAACCACACCATGTCATCTCGAAAGATATTTCATAAGAGTTGAACTAAGCTCCTGGCAAGATCGCCAAGAATCGTTTAGTGTAAATTGGCGCCCGACCATTGAGTCGGATTTTGTTTGGATTGGCTGTTATTGTAACAAAAAAACTTTCGGAGTTTCTCTAAACCAATAGATCTACCTATCGGTGATACAAAACATTTAATAAATACAAATGTCTTCATTTTAGAAAAAGTATTTTCTTCAAAACCTTCAATATTATCCTCTTTCTGTTCATTGAGACCATTAAAAACCAAACACATACTGAAAAAAGAAAGTGCGTGTTTAACGAATCGATTTTTATTATTCCAAAAATTCTTCCTTGTCCTCCCACGCAATAGTCCTTCCAAATGCAACCCTCAAAACAAATTTCCTTTTACCACAGAAACTATTAAACATTAAAACTATAAATTTTCAAATAACCTTCAAGAAATCTATAATTGTAAAAAGCGCACCATTCCTAGATGTGACTCACAATCGCATAAAAAGCCGAAAAATAACAATCAGCAACCTCAATATAGATAGCCACAGCCAGAACGTATATGCAAGAAAACGCGTGCGTTCTAATTTCCCGAAAGTATCTAATCATTTTGACTTTATCAAACAACAACATTTCAAGGTTTCTTTCGCGTAAAAACAAATAATTGCATTGCATATTTTAGTTGCTTTTGTGTTTTAGATATTTTTTTATAGAAATTTGCTCACATTTTGGATGATATTTTGGTATAGGGTGGGTCGGATTTTTCTTTTATTTCCTGGGTTTCTTTTTGTTGACTTAGCTGAGAGTGTTTTGGTTTGGTAATGTTTTGTATTTGAATTGTTTCTTGGTGATCTTCGAACTACGGTAAGATTTTCAGATTAATAGAAGAATTGTATTGGCGATCTTGCCAGGAGCTGGAAGTTGTCTGGTTTTTTGGAGATTTCTAGTATTATTTCTTGGCGATCCTGCCAGGGGAATTACAGGTTGATCTTCAGATTAATAGAAGAATTAAATTGGCGATCTTGCCAGGGGAACTTTGCTAATTTCTTTAGTTTAATACTTGAAATTTCCGACCTTGCCAGGAGATGGAAGTTGTCTTAGAGATAATTTTAGTATTAATTCTTGGCGATCCTGCCAGGAGCTGGAAGAAGTTGTCTTGCTCCTTAGAGATAATTCTAGTACTATTTCTTGGCGATCCTGCCAGGGGAATTACGTGAACATTTTTAGTTTAATAGAAGACTTAAATTGGCGATATATTGTATATAGTAGTATTTCCTCCTAGTATTATTTTTTTGGCGATCCTGCCAGGGAAATTACGTGAAAATCTTTAGTTTAATATAAGAGTTATTTTGGCGATCTTGCCAGGAGCTGGAATTTCTTACAGATAATTCTAGTGTTATTTTTTGGCGGTCCTGTCAGGGGAATTGCAGGTTGATCTTCAGATTAATAGAGGACTTAAATTTCCGATCTAGGATTTCATCTCTAAAAATGTTTCATAGAAGTTTAACTGACAAGATCACCTATTACAATTGTTTCGTATTATTCCTTGGCGATCCTGCCAGGGATACTACAAGAATATCTGCAGTTTAATGGAAACATGAAATTACCCATCAAGGATGTCATCTCTAAAAATGTTTCATAGGAGTTGAACTAAGATCCTGTCAAGATCGCCAAAAAACTGTTTGATTCGAGAACATTTTATCTTTGACTTTTATTTCCGGGATTATTTTTGTTGTCTTCGGTTGCTCGAATAGAATGTTCCTTGAATTTAGTATTGCCAGGGCATCACTGAAAGATATTCAAATCAAAATAACAATTAAATTGGCGATCTTGCCAGGAACTGAATATTGTCTCCTGGCAAGATCGCCAAAGATCATTTGATATTTGAAGATCCTTTCATCCTCTAGCCATTCTCATATTTTGAATCAGAATTCGAAAACCAAACAAAAATTAAAACAACCAGGAAACCCTGCCCCCTGCGATCGCTAACAAAAATCATCTTCAACCACAAAAAAAAATAAAATCAACCTTGAAAAAAAAATGCATAACAACAAAAAACGATAACGAGCACAAGTCGAAGAGTGGCTCCTTTCTCCGCGCGATCCCTGAAGCAAATCAAAAAAAGTCAACCTTGAAATTAAATATAATTTAGCGCAATTAAACAAAGTTTTCTGTATATTTTCCTGGTTCTGATAAAAACAGAAAAAAAAAAAAACATTTCGTTGTATGCGTTTTTTAAACGAATTCTTCTCCACCGCTGCGGTTCTCTTCCAATATAGGTTCGGTTCAGTTCAGATCCATTTTGCTTCCCCCCTCAATTGACATCATCGCAGCGAAGCCAACCAACATAACAAATAATCTGAAATTCGAGTGAAATGAAAGTGTTTGCACACATACGAATGCAATGCACACGCCGACCGTCGAACTAAATATTATTTTAATAATAACAACAAAACAATATATACAGCAAATACTATGGAGAAAATGACGCATTACCCGTTTCAAAATGCGTTTCGCCTAAAAAATAATCAAACACATAGTGTGTGTTTTTTTTCTTTTCGTCTTTCGCTACCGCAACTCTCATTCCATTCGTCTAGTTGACCTAATTTCAGCGCTACAATTAAAAAGAATATACTAAAGTGGGTCGCATACACTCTCATTACTGCTAATATTTTTTTTCTACGTAATTTTTCTACTAAATTTTGGGGATTTTCTGGTGAAGCGTCTTTGTGTGTTCGCTGGACTGGTTTTTTCTACTAACTTGTTTCTAAAGATGCAGTTTTTAAGTTAACAGATGCAGTTTCAAGATAACACCTTGAGATAAGTATGTGAGATTATCTTATAGTCAGTTGTCTTATATTTCAAGGTTTGTTTGGATTTGAGACAATCAGAATGTCATCTCTAAAAATGCTTCATTAGAGTTGAAGTGAGCTCCTGGCAAGATCGCCAAGAATCTTAAATGTTTTAGAAAAAACTGTGACTCTTTTAAGAGTAAAAAGCTGGAATTCCCAGCCCATAAATAGCGATCACTTCAAGTACTCATGTGAGACGAACCCATAGTAAATTGAACCAACACAAACCGTACCACATACTCTCAATTCAAAACCATAGACAAATAATTGATAGAAAAACTTTTGTAGTTTGATGTTCTCCACTGAAAAGAAACAGCCTACTAGAGCAAGAAAAAACTTCAAATATTACTTACAGTTTTTTTCGACTGAAGTGGAAAACATCAGATTCCGAAAGCTTGCATATCTAGGTTTGACTATGATGAAACCTAAATAATTTGTCATCAAGTAAAACTAATCTTCTTTTAATTGGCCCTGAGCTTCTGGCAAGATCGCCAAGAACCTCAATTGTTTAAGAACAAACTATAACTCTTCCCAGAATTCTAAGATGAATTAATTTGTTGTTTAAATTGGCGCCCGAGCAGTTTCTTTTAAAGAGATTTTAAAATAAAAATGGCGCCCGAGCAATAGTATGAGTTTTTGAATTCTCTGAATACAGCTTTATGAGGTTCAGCCTCGAGAACACTTGTGAGACTAGGTCATAATAAATTGAATCAACGAAAAATATTCCACATCAGTGATGACTTTTATCATTGCATTAGTGTGAAAAGTCATTGAGAAAAAAAGCGAAAATGATATCATGGAGATGTTATCACGATATCGGGGGAACAAAAATCCTTATGATGACATATTTAAAAAAGTTTCCTAAGAGTTGAATTGAGCTTCTGGCAAGATCGCCAAAAAACTTAATTGTCTTAAAACATTTTATTTCCGGAATTGTTTTCTTGCTGATATCGTTTGCTTGAAGAGAATGTTTCTTAATTATAAAAAGTATTTATAATTGTTTTATATTAGTATTTCTACTTGGCGATCCTGCCCGGAATATTATTATTAATGTAATTGTTTTATATTAGTTTTATTTCTTGGCGATCCTGCCAGGGGAATTACATGAATTTCTTCAGATTAATAGAAGAATGAAATTTGAGATCAGCGAAAAGTGAACGTTTAGTGAATGTTTTAAAATAAAATAGGCACCCGAGCAGTATTATGTACAAGCTCTAAACCGTATTGGAGCCACAACTTAGTAAATTGAACCACATCCTAAATATGAAGCCCCCTAAACAAACTCAATTACCTTAAAAAAATCGTGTCAATCAAATACGTCGCACTCCCCAAAAACCAACCAACCAATTGAATGTGTCGAGTCTCATTTGAGTAAATACGTCTCATTGCAATCTTCAAACAAAAAGCCCAGAAAAGAAACGCAATTCCTGTAGACGTCGTGTCGCATTGACCTAATTTAGAAAGTATTCAATTGAACATGATAAAATGGGTCGCTTACGCTCATTACTGCGTATGCGAACTAACTCTTGTTCTGTTCTGTCTGATTCCCTCATTCTCACGCTACTTATTCAGAGCAATCTCATTACTTTTGTGTGTTCATCTGTGTGATTATCAATTAAAACAAACAAAAATAAAAAAAAAACATGTCATCAAAAACCTGCTGCACAACTTTTTTTGTTATATTCTTTGTTTCTTATGCAAGTTTTCAATTTTTTTCTTGTTTCAATTACAGGTACTATTTTTAAGGCACACAAACTAATTTTGGCAGCATGTTCGAAGAAATTTGCCGACCTATTCGAAAACACACCGACAAATGGACAATGTGTTGTTATACTGGAGGCCACCACCCCCGACAATATGGCTGCTTTACTGGAATTCATGTACAAAGGGGAGGTGCACGTCTCACAAGAGGCTCTCAACAGTTTTCTCAAGTCAGCTGAAAATTTGCAGGTATGTGGTTAATATTTTGTTTGGTATTTGTCTTGGGAAATAGGCTCTTTGATATTATTTAGAAAAAGTTAGACAGTAATAGACTTGGTGAGCCAGCTAGTTTAGGGAGTAGGCTAGGCCATGGGAGCGAAAGAATCTAGACAAGAAGGAAGATCAAGAAGCATATGAAGGAGTCATGGTCTTGTAAGGTTAGAAAGAGCTTAATATAATGGGAAACTTAGGCAATAGGAAAGGATAGCAATAAGGAATGCCTCATTTACCCTAAAGAGTCATAGATCATTGGAATGGATGTGATTGATTTTATTCCTGTTGGAGCCCGAGCTTTAGTTCTTTAGGTACATACATATGATGGTCCTACAATCCTTGCCAGAAAAATTCAGAATATATCGGTAATTTAAGGTTAGCTCCTCTTCAAAACTGTCCATACATCGGTTTAATGCCTAAGAATGTAGACATGAAGGATAAGATCAGTCAAGGAGCCAATGAAAGTGTCTTCTAGCATAAGGAGAAAAAAGGAATGATTCACTTACCTTAAATAGTCATAGAGCATTGGAGCGGATATGATAATTTCCGAAAGAGTGCTTAATAGAAAACGTATCCTGGACTTAGAAAGAGAAATATTAGCAATGCATTATAGTCAACAGGAGAGTTTTGTGATTTATTTTGTACAATCGGGCGCCCGAGCAGGGTTTATGTTTTTAAGTACATACATAGAGGGTCTTACAATCCTTGCAGAAAATCAGGACCTATCGGTGACTCGTCTCTTGGTCTTGTGTGACAGTTCTCCAGTTGCTGATGCCTTTTGTGGTAAGCATCTTGTCTAGAGGATCAAGTCAGGTACGTCTTTGTTGGACTGGTCTTCTTTTTTCAACCGAGGAGCGGTCAGGGTTTTCCTCGGAGGTTTGTCATCATCCATTCGCCAAGCATGTCTCATCTAGAGAACTTCATACCACGCTTCTGCCCTTGTACATTTGGTAGAGATCGGTATTATACCTACTCCGCCATTCGTCTTCATATCATACAAAACCATAGATCATTCGAAGAACTTCATCAAAACTCGAGCCTCATTGTCCCAGAAGTTGGACAAAATGCTCTTCGAAGGTCTTCTCAAACTGGGACTTCTAGTCAGATCTTAAAAAGTTTACTTGATACAACTTCATGCATCACCTTGTTGGAAGCTTAGATGTCTTGAAAGGTTGCGATTCATTATTAGCTATAAGGACATAACTTTTCGTGTCTGTTATGGTCATCTGATATAGTAAGATGAGTCTCCTAGGGAAGGGTCCATTGCAGAATATAGCTCATCTCTAATGATGGTGTCTCTACGACTAGTGAATTCATGTATCCTTTCTAGGATTCGGCGTAGTGTAAAAACCTGGTCGGTGGTGGACTTGTCAGGTCTAAGGAAACATTGATACTTCTCAATAATGTCGTTTATGCTTGGTTTCAGTGGCTCTTACCTCCTATCAGGAACCGTGAAAGAGATATACTTCCATAGAGCCTCTTCACGCATGTGTTATACATGTCCCAGCCATCGCATATATTGCTTTGCCCTTCTTTGAACGATGCTTATGTCCTAATACAACTGATATAGCTCATATATCTTCAGTTAAATTGATGTAGATCGTTAACCAAGCTGCCTCCAGCATTTCTTATCAGTTCCGCTGGAATTCCATCTTATCCATTATCCATTCTTATTTTTCAATGTTCCTAAGCCGCTTTAAACTCATCATTAGAAGTTTGTCGTATCTCCTCCAAGCCTTCAAGTGATAGTATCTATTTCTTCATCCAATACTTCACTGGTATCATTGCCAGAAAACATTACTTATCCAGAAGAACTACGGGTATCGTTGAAAAGAAGCTGAGAAAAGACCTCTCAGGACTTTTCAAAGATCTTATCGCGGGTTACCAAAATATTTCCCGAGTCGTCGTTGCTGAACGTTGTTAATAGTGCATATCTTTTGTTTGACGCTTGATCTGGTCACCTTTTCCCTTTTGAAATCCATCGACATTATAAGAGTTGGTCTGGCGCCCGAGCTTTGTTGGGTTTATCAAGATAAATGCTTAGAAGAAAGCAAAAGTATAAAGGAAGGTGTCTCTAAAGAAAGTTAAGCTCAGTTTAAGTCATTGTGTTCTTGCTTACCAATTTGGCGCCCGAGCATTCATCAATTCTAATAATATTTCTATAATTTATAAAGCTGTCACCAGAATTTTGTATTAGCTTCATACTTTTATAATTCAGTGTCGACCTTCTTCATATATTCCCATACACCTCTATTTGAGCGGTTCCGGCACCACTAATGCTCTTTAATGTGTTGTATAGCTAATTCATGCTCTTTATAGATCGAGTCGACTTAGCATATATACATTTTTATGAACACTTGGACATTATAAGATTTCCATGGCGCCCGAGCATTGTTGGGTTTTTTAGAATAAATGCTCAGGAAATAGAAAAAGTTTTAAAGAAAGGTGTCTAAAAGAAAAATAATAGAGCAAAGATCATGGACTTAGAAAGACAGTTCGGTAAATAATTCATAGCTTTGTAGGTCGAGTCGCCTTAGCATTTATACATTTTTATAAAAAACTTTAACATAATATTTTCATGGCGCCCGAGCATTGTTGGGTTTTTAAGGAAAAATGCTCATTAAATAGCAAAAGTCTAAAAGAAAGATCTCTAGAAAGAAAAATAATCTCAGTCTAAGTTCCATTTTATATCACATGGCGCCCGAGCATAATCATAATAAACTTTCTTTCATTGTCGCCCCAAAAACTAAAGAAAAACCAATTTTCCCTACAGGTAAAAGGCTTATCAACAGAACACGGACGATTGGCAGCTGCTCAGACACAGTCCCACGAATCATTAGAGAATTCACCCACAAGCCGCGGGCGGCATCACCGTAACAGTGTAACTGGTAGCGGTGCGGGTGCAAATTCATCTTCCTCCTCCACAGCCAGTGGTAATGGAGACCATTCAAGAGGTTTAACCAAGCAAGAATGTGACTCATTGATGCATCCAAGCAGTTCCAGTTTAGGTGGTCTATCACCGTATTTACCGCCAATCTACCGGCCAATGTCCTACGAACCACCACGCAAACGCGCCCTCCGCAGTCCATTCACCGAACAACAAGAAGTGACGCGAGGCAGTGTACTACGTGACGGAAAAAGCAGTTCGGACAGTGTTAGTCCCCAAGGTAAACAATATCGTCCATCCAGCAGTGCATCCTCTACAAATCTAACAGAAGCTGATACCATGCAATCCGAAAGGGCATCCCCACAATCAAGGTATGTGGACACAACATGTTTACATTCGATTATCTATTTCTCATTTATGTTTGATTTTTTGTATACTTTATTGATGTTGTTTCTTTACTTGTCTGCTCTGTTCTTTTCTGTCCGGCAGCCGTTACGATAACCACAGTCCACCGAGTACAACAGGAGCTAATGGTAATGCAGCAAACAGCAGTGGATGTCAGGACGGAGACAATTTAACCCCAGGCAGGAACAGTAATGGTGGTAGTGAGGGTCGTGGTAGCAGTCCAAACGAGGCTAATCTCTATGTTAAAGATGAACGTGATTCTAACGATGTAAGGATTAAATGTGAAAGTACAACCAATAGTTTTGCGTTTGAGGTATTTTTTTGTTCTTTATTATTTTATCATTTTTTTTCTTTATTGTTTCTGCGTTTTTAATGGAAATTTATTATTTTGGATCGTTGAACGCAAAACTCTCTATCTAACCTTCTTTTCCTTTCTTAATTAGCAAAAATTAAATAAATATATTTCTAACAATATAGCAAAATGGAGCTGAAGATCTACGTATCAAGATGGAGAACCCGAATTTCTCGCCACCTCTGACCACGTCTTCGACAAACAACCCACCTGCAACCACACCAACCAGCATCCTAGAGAACATCAAGAACAACGAGGCTCTGCCCGGGGGCTTTGCTGCCTCGATTGCACCGGCCGATATGTTAAACGTTTGGAATGCGACCAAGTTGAACAACAAGAACAGTATGATGATGAATACAGCAGATGGTAGTAAATATTCCCTCTTTCTTATTTCTATTTACAATTTGAATATTTCTAATTACGTGAGAATTATGGGAGATCCTTGACATTCGCTTGTTAATTAGGTGATATTGTTTGGTTTTCTTGGTTTAAGTTTAGGGTTGGGAAATTCTGCATTTCTTTCAAAGTCTGCAATGTTTTAAGTGGTCGTTACAATGTAGTTAACAGGATTATTTGTTTTCTTGCTTGGGATTACTTTTTGTCAACTTTTGGTTTCTTTTTTTATTTTCATTACTTTGCAGGAAGTGTTGGGTTTTGGAATTAATTTGATGGTCAGTCTTTAATAGATTCTTGATCCTTCGGCCTGAATACTCTTTAAAACAAATTTGTTATAAATATGGCGCCCGAGCTGGGCAGTTTATCCCAATTTTGAAGGTGTCTTGTTTGTTTTCAATGCTGAATCAACTAAGAGGATAATTTGTATGTACATTTTGGCGCCCGAGCAGTTATCATTTCTTTAATTCGTCTTCCTGGAAATGTTATATAAATTTTTTCCTTATCTATGATCAAAGGACATTACTAGGCGCCATATATTGCAGATTTTAGTCTTACAATGAATCCAATCTTCTCAAAAGTGAATTGACAGGGGCAGATTTCGAACTTAGCAGTCTAGTGTGGGAGTCAGATTCTCTAAAAGCTTCTTTAATATGGAGTGAAGTCAATAGAAAGTTTTTACAGATTATTGTCCTCATCAATTTAAACAAAAAAATTTAAGCGAGCAGTATTCGAGCAGTACAAAAAAAATCCACCTTTAATTTTCTGGGATTTGAACCTTAGACTGATAGTTACAAATAATTTTAATAATAGCGGTAAAGATTTAATTTCATATAGTGTGAAAACATTATTTAAAACTCTAAAAAGTTTCTTAGAGCATTGAAGACAAATCTTGCTTTTGATGTCTATGGAAACTAAACACTTTTTACATCAGAAATTTCATCATAGTTCATATTGTTTTATTTTTTAAATTTGTTTCTTTTTATTTCTCTCGTAGAAATATATATTGAAATTAATAGTGATAGGGAGATAAAATATATATAATAACAATTAACTGTCATTAAAAATGTAAAGTTATGTTCCAATGTTCCAACTATTTTGAAATTTAAGCATGAAACTACTCATATACACTTAATTTAAAAAGCAATGTAATAACATGTTTTAAAGACGTGGTTTTCGCATTAGAAAAATGTTGGCATATTTTTGAGAAAACTTCCGACAACGACCTCTTTCATTCAACTAGAAATATACAGTGAAGACACCAGCTTCATTCTGAAAACCACCTTCATTCAACTAGTAATATATAGTGAAGACACCAGCTTTCTTTCCGAGCCTTCATTCTAAAGAACCCCTTCATCCAACTAGTAATATACAGTAAAGACACCAGTCTTCTTTCCGAGCATTTATTCTGAAGAACCGCATATATATGAGAAAACTTCAGACAACCCTCTTTATTCAATGGTAATATGCAGTGAAGACACCAGCCTTCATTCTAAAGAACCCGCTTCGTCCGAGCATTGCTAATACCATTCCACGCTTCCAATTCTCCAACCACCAAAAGAAGTTCTGTCAAAGACCTCTGCGATTGAGCAACTAACTCTTCTGAAAAGAGAAGAAAGTTTCACTCGAGAACTTCGAGAACAAACCTTCCGACCCTAGATTTGTCTGAGGATTCGTTCGAATCTATACAAAGGAAATCTACTTCGTCTCAAGGTGTCTTGTCTGGTTTGATATAGCAAAGTATTATATCTAGCATACGTAAAGTAAAGATATTTAAATAATCCATCCACCTTTTAAAAAACACATGTTGTCGGTAAGATTTGAACAGTGACCTAAAGATCCCAAAGCTTACTGTATGTCTCTAATTGAGACATATACTAAGCAAATGCGAGTGAATTAAATGTACTATTTACCAGAAATAAATTTCTCCAACATCGAAAGTCGATAGTATATGTACTATTCCTGATTCCTACTACCCCATATCCTTAAAGTCTTTATTTGCTCATAAAAGAGTACTAAAGTAAAGAGCAAAAATATTTTACAATTATTATATTCATTTTTAATGAAGCACTTAAACTCAAAGCAATTGGCGCCCGAGCAAGGGTGAATTCTTCTTAAATGTTCTGCAGATTCTATTTTTAAATACTACGATATTTTTTATTGATTCTTCTAATTCTCTCGTCGTTAATGAAATAAAGAAAAAAATATGATTATCCTTATAATGTTGCCTACAGTTCCTTCCCAACTGTTGAATGTCTTTTGAGATTTGAGCATTGGTCAGGGAATATTGAATCATGAAGAACTTGTCCTCACTCCACTCTTAACTTCGATCTCTGAAATTTAAAATACTAAACTAAAACATACACTTAATGGAAGGTATAGCAATGATATTAAGGAGTTCATCACAGTTTCGACATCAGCTCTTTAGTTTTCCCACTTTCTCTGCGAAGTGTCAGTAATAAGCTTTCTTCTATTCTAACAAATAACTCTGTCTTTAGCTTGTCAGTTCAGTTCAGCACTAAAAACCAAACGAATGCTATGAGTTCCTGTTGGATAAATATTTGAGCGTCTTATGTTTCTTTTTCTGGATCTCTAGAAAGTTAGTTGTATATAGACAGTTGCTTCATTGTCAAATCGACATCATTTCAGATTCAGTATGAAAAACAATGTATTAATAGCGAATAGTCCTTAATTTACAAAAGGTTGGAACAGATGAGTTTGAGAATCAAACAAAGGCGAAGTATGTTAGATTTAAACGTCCGCTTCAGGAAAGAAGATAATATAGGAGAACAGACGCTTCTATGCTATATATGGTTAGTGGGATTTGAACCCTGGACTAATCTTTGGAAAACTAAACAATAATTACTTATACTCTGTCATTAGTGAATCCTTTTCAAGAATCAGACTTTTCTTTTACAAAGTGTTTTATTTAAGTAAATTAAGACAATTCCCTTAACAAATCCATTGTTTTAAAATTTTCATATTAAAAAAAATGCAAAGGGGTAACACTTTGTGAAATTCACTTTTTAATCAGACTTTATTACAAAATTATATTTTTGAAAACATTGGAAAGGGGTACCACTGTCAAATTTGTATCTCAAAAATAAAATTTTCGTGAAATTTCTTATTTAATCAGACATTTCTTCTACAAAGTGTTTTTTTTTTTTTTTTTAGTAAATTAAGACATTTTTCTTAAATTTCCCTTTTAATTAGACTTTTCTTCTACAAAGTGTTTTATTCAAGTAAATTAAGACATTTCCGTAAAGAAATCCATTGTTTGAAAATTTTCATATTTTTGAAATAAAAAAATTGAAATTGTCAAATTATTCATCAGAATACTATCAAGTTAAAAAAACTTGAAGTTAGTGAGATTTGATCCCAAGATCTCAGTCTCAACAACTCTTTGATTAGGGCAATACTTACATCAGAAAATTCAGCATATTTCTACTTTGCCTCCTATTGTCAATAGATTTCATCAAAATATCTCTGGACTAATCTTTGAAAGATCTCATTCTCATGTCACTCTTTAATCAGGACAATGCCCACGAAACATTTTTAGCGATGACATCCTGAGGATATCATTGTCTCAGTTTTTGTTTCCAGTTGATCCCCACGACCATCACGATATCACCATGATATCATTTGCGTATCACCCAACGAGTTTTCGCACTAATACATTGTTAAAAGTCAGACTAGACTTTCTCTGGACAAAAAAATCATCCCTTGTTTGTCTTCGACGAATTCATTATCGAACAAGACTATGTCATGACTTTCGAGTTTGTTGTACACCTTCAATTGACAATAAAGTCGACAACGTCAAACTGGGGATGAATTTTGTGTCCAGAGAAGGTCTCATTCGACTTTCATCAATGTATTAGTGTGAAAACTAGTTGGGTGACACGCAAATGATATCATG
>JXPG01047801.1:519-15516 GCA_001015175.1 Megaselia abdita | reverse complement strand
AGTTTCAATTGTTTGGTTTTATTGGTTTTTGATGGTTTGGGAAAATTATAGATATAATCTTTAGGAACTATCGAGTCAAGAAAACCAAACATCAGATACTCTTCATGAATATTTTTGAAAAGTTGATGAAAAATAGTCAATATTTTTTCCTCAGAACGAAAAATGTTGAGATTAAAATTGACATTTTTCATCAACTTTTCTTTAAATTTTCGAAAAAGTATGTATTGTTTGGTTTTATTGAATCAGAAGAAGTATCTGAAAACGATTCTATTAAAAAAATATTGTTTTTATTTTTTTTGGGGAAAATGACTCTTCAAATCCTATCTGACAGTTTTGCTCTAGTCAGATACTCGATCTGAGGAGTCGTTTTTGGATGGTTTGGGAAAATTAAATATTTTTTGATGTAGATATAATCTTTAGTAGCTATCGAGTCAAGAAAACCAAACATCAGATACTTTTCATTAAAATTTTTGAAAAGTTCATGAAAAATAGTCAACATTTTTTCTTCAGACATTTTTCATTAACTTTTCGTCATATTTTCGAAAAAGTTTCAATTGTTTGGTTTTATTGGTTTTTGATGGTTTGGGAAAATTATAGATATAATCTTTAGGAACTATCGAGTCAAGAAAACCAAACATCAGATACTCTTCATGAATATTTTTGAAAAGTTGATGAAAAATAGTCAATATTTTTTCCTCAGAACGAAAAATGTTGAGATAAAAATTGACATTTTTCATCAAAAATTTTAGAAAATGTAAATATTAAAATTCAGATCTGTTTGTTTATATTTGGGTATGTATGATCATTATATATATATGCAGGATGTGTTCCTTGAGATGTGTTAAAGTTAAGTTCAGAAATGTTTCGTTTTTATTGTTTTTATAATATTTTAAAGTGCGAGTATAGGAAATTTGAATATCGTTGGACGGGGAATTTTCAAAGAAGTCACACTCAAAGAAGACGCTTTAATTTTTAGTGGATACCGAATTCATAAATTTGGTTATATTATCAAAATATAATTCTTATATACAAATATACGTTTATCATATATTTAAATATTTTCATCGCGTTTATACATGTATACTAAACCCATATTATGAAACAAGCCGAAAACAATGCATTTAGAAAAGCTATAATATAGTAGCTATGTATATAGTGGAAACATATTCATAAACAAAAAATGAACGAACACCTGATGAACAGCTGATAATTGAGCCAATTCGAAATAAGCTGGATTCTTTGAACCAATAGGAATGCGTTTTTCAGCATTCTTATGGATTCGAGATCCATCATGGAGCCTCATGTATGTGTTATTCACAATCGCTTCTATGAATGTAACCGGATTTGCTTATTGATTATTCAAGCCGGCTGAAATAAAATATAAGTCTTACCCAAGGAGCATTAGCGATTTCTAGAATATGTCTTATTCTGTTTTACTTGAGAATACCTTACGTGTTTAATGCTTCTAGAATACTTCTTTAAGACGAATTTCAAAAAAGACGTCACGGAAGACCTCTTCAAGGATGTTTGTAGAATGCTTGGCTTGGAATGTATTGGCTGGTGGCTGAGATGTCTGCTCACCAACAAAAATTATGAATTATGAAAATTAATGAATTTTTTGATCCTGTTTTGTAAATATGGATCCATTGGTGTTGAGATAATGAAAACCGATTCGGAAAACTTTTCTTAGTGATAATTTAAAGTTTAGTATTGTCTATGCTAACTATCATCAGATTTTCCAAGGCGCTAGACGGTGATGGCAATAGACTATTCTGTCAAAATTCGTCGGATACTGTTTTGGAACCGGATTTCTGCTCAATTTCATTCATCGAAACATACAAATAATTTCATACATTTATGTTATCAAGCATATCTTGAATGTGTATTTGTAATGAGTAAACAGAAAGATATTTAGATTTTGATTTGCGGAGCGAAGCTTGTCGTACTACGCTTTTTAAGTCGGTCACCGGTGAATATGATTAATAATTGTTAACAATACTAATTTCTTAAATTGTGGTGATTTCTTGGCAAGTTGACTTGAAATAAAACTTTAAAACTTGTTATCTTCTAATTTTTTATATCTTTTTCTTGTAACATTTGAAGATTTTCATTTAAACTAATAAGTTCTACAGATTAAAATATATACTATATAATAAATTAACAAAAACAATAAATAATTTAATGTATGTATGTAATGTTATATGGGTTTGTTTTATATATTCGGTGAAAAAAGTATATTTTTTAAATAGCAATATTTTATATCTTTACAATAGCTGCATTGCAAAACCCATTGTATACTCTCGTATAGTTTCATCCAACTGATATAACGTAAAATTGTAGGAAGTAATGACGAATTGTTCTAAAGGAAATGGTCAGTCATAAGATAGGAATTCCATTTATTAAAACTGACAGTAAGTGTGATTTATTACTGATACAATAATACAATTATAATTTGATTAGTCGGATACATTATTCAGATCTTCATTAATACGGTTACATAGTTAGAAGATGATAAGAAGATGATTGTGGCGCCAGGTAGTATCTCCGACTCACGCGAAAAAAACTAGCGTGTGCAATGAGGATCGAACTCATTATCGACAGAGAGACCATAGACCAATCAACTACCACTCTTTGAGTACATGTTTTAGTTTCAAATACAATGATGTCAATTTTAAGAATCTTTACATTTACTGTGTTTCTTGGAACTTCAAATTTTATTCACTATTCTTTTTGGTCATATTTAAAGATAATAATGTGCAAATGAACTTTGATCGTTAGCTAGTTTTGCTAACATTTCTACCTGGGGAAGACGAAGTAGACAAATGCTTGGAACATAGAAGAAGAATTATCATAATGTATATAACATCTTAAATTCTTTATATTTTTTCTTTTAGAAAAAGAAATAGTTTTCACGAAATTTTAAAAATATATATTTTTTTAAATATTACCAATAATGTTCTTATAAATTATTGGGAGTAGTAGTTGAGTTATTACTTAAAGAAGTTCCAGAGATTCAAGGAACTCATCTTGCAAATCTATAAATCACGCTTCACTATTAATTTCCATTAGAAGCTACCTCTAAAGACCAATTCTGTTTGATCAGATACATACAAATCAAAACTGCTAATTGTGCTGTATATAAAATTCGAAAAACCATCCCATCATAACTCTAATTGTTACAACCTTGAATCAAGTGCATGTTTTCTATCACTGGGGTCCAGAATTTTCCAAGCCATTAACTGCTAACACTAACTAACTAATGTCTAACTCCAGTTTAGTCACGTTTTAAATTTAATATAACCTATAATTTCTAATTTTATACTCCCAAAGATCGTTAAATCTTAAACTTGAAGTCTCATAGCGAGCAAGCGAATAGAACTGAGCTAGCTTCAGCTTCATCCTTCCAGTATCCAGTAAGAAAAGTAGTAAATTTTAGTATGAATAAACCTTCATTCGCTTGATTAATTAATTTTTCTTAATTGCCTCTGAACAGTACATTCTCATAGCATATGAAGTTCATACTTTAATTTATGACCACTATAGCTGCTGAACTGAACTGCATTGCTGATGCGATGATGATGATGATGCTATTCTTCTTCTTCTGGTGGTGATGATGCATTGTGCTATAGCCCAGACGATCATTGCAATTTTAATTGGTAAATTTGAAGCAATTTATAGTTAAATTTTTGTATATACAATTTTCTCTTCACTTTAATTTTACAATATTTACGATCCGACCAAATAAGGGTTTTAAATTGTTTTCATGTGTAACTATACTACTATAATAAAGATGAACCATATTTGAAAATGTACAACTGTTTTAATTTGATATATTACTCATAATTAAAACAAATATTTATTTCCTGGGGTCTTTGGGTTTTCTTGGAGTGAAATAGGTTATCTATGATGCACCTTCAACATGACAAGTTTGGTTTGAATTGATGGAGATGATGAAAGGATGAAGTGATGTTTGTCTGTTGGTCTATGATATGCTGAAATCCTATCGAGACAGGTTATCTATGATCCATAAATATAATGATTTCATCTGATTATGAAGGTCAAGAGAAAGTATGGAATCCTATGCTACAGAAACTGAAGGGGTTGACCCTCAGTTACCACGTCGAGTTCGATGGGTTGAAGCCATCGATGAAGAGCTGGCAGAGGCCAACAGTAGTTCCAGTATAAAAATATCACTTCTACTCCAAGTTCAAGGAAGGTCTTCGAAGAATTCTATGTGACGATATTAAGTTGGCCAAGTTCTACATCCGCAAAAGGGATGAAAGTATGGCCATCAACCGTGAGTTAACTGATCATGATCAGAATAACCACAAGTGGGCTGTCGACGCAAATCAGGTGGCGATCATACATCCGATCAACACCGGTCATAAAAGCCAGGGCTTCCTCCGGTAGACTTAGATCGAGACTTTTGTCGAGAAGTGAAGCTAGGCCTAAGTTGGATACCATGCCTTTCAACAAAGTCTTAAGCTGGTTTACGTTGATCGAGGTTCCGCCGATCTCAATATGGAAATTATTGAAGCCGAGCTCTTCAAAGTTCTTTTGAAGAAATCGAAGGAATCTTCCAATTTCAAATTTCCTGTCTTCGAATCTGGTGAATACCTTCGTCTTCGTAGTTTTCGAGTTATCACATGCGACTGCCCTCAATCCGTTACGTTCCTTTAGGATGCCATTCAGTGTATGGACGAGCTTTGGGCAGGTGCAAAACTTGAAGTAATTCTGCTGGGCGAACTTCCAGCACTACTACTACTAAATCACACAACGAGCCAAAGCTGACTCAAGGTGTAGCAGTGATATTAAGGAATGTTTGCTTCCTATGTGTTCACCAGCTGCTTTTCTACATCAGTGTTGTTAGTTTTCCCTCTTCCTCTGAATAGAGTCAGTGATGAGCTGTCTGCTATTTTAACGAGTGTATTAGAGGTACCCTTTTATTTCATCAACATCGAAACGACGAGGGTGGCGTCAGGTAATATATCCGACACATACGAAAGAATATTTCTTACGAACTGAGGATTGAGCTCAGAATCCAGCACTACCGAAAGTGTATGTCCCAGTAATGGTGAGGGACGAGGACGAAGTCTGTGAGGATTTTGGTAATGATACAATTTTTATTCTTCAGAGGCAGAACCAGGACAATGATATGACCTCGTGGAAGGCTGTGTGAGTCAAGAAGATCAATCGAAGGGTAGCTGTTATTGTCGGAGCAGATGGAAATGCTAGTCATACCAGCTGGGGAACCCCTGAAGCCACTGAAAGAGATAAGCGTCTTTTTGATTTTATGTATTCTGCGAATCTCCAATAGATGAATATTTCCAATAGTTTTTGTGATGAAGATATAGAGACCACCTAGGGTACGGCAAGATTATAAGGAAAATTCTTTCAAAGTCAACAACTGTTCCAACATACCTCCGAAAGGATGATGGGAAATCCGCCCAATCCAGTGAGGAGACTAATTGTCTATTGCTGGATATTCACTTCCCAATAAATACTGAAATATCGGGATGTATTAGTTCTTGTTCTAAAACTATTTTTGATACCTCTTTATTATAGATATATAGGAAATAAGGTAATGTGGGCCATAGGTATACCTTTGAGCCTTATAAGTCACCAGGAGAGGATGGTATTCTTCCTAAAATGCTACAAACCGTAGGAAAGCTAAGCTTCATGCGGTTGCCTATGCTGATGACGTTGTACTGCTTTCGTCAGGACTCTTCACAAATACCATCAAGACTGCAAAAACATCTGTGTTAATCCTGACAAAACTGAACTTTTTTCCTAAATCGGATGCTGGGCGGAAAAAGACTCAATCTCAGCAGCCATGCTAAATACCTTGGTATCTTTTTAGACACCAGGCTGAGAATATACTTATAGGATCGTGTGATACATCATTTTGAAGATATTAACAAGGCCAATCAAAATTTTGGAAATGCATGAGCGTAGGAAATACAGTGGCAACAAATGCAAACGCGGATAACTTCGTTACCTCGAATCATATAGGGTTGTGTGATACATCATTTTGAAGGTACGAATAAGGCCCATGAGCCCACATCACAATTTTTGATACATGGGCATAGGAAAGGGGCAATTTTAGAATTAATTTGATAAAAAAAAACCTAGTGCTACTACGGAACGTAGTTCTACTTGACCGCTTTTTTGTAAAAGTGCTCTCTCTGTAATCCTCAGTTAGGCATAGAACGGCAATAATAGACGACCTTTCAAAAAGTCAATTTAAAATTAGGTCACGATGTGGGGCCTAAGCCATATTAAGTAACCAACCATGATGCACCTTTGAGTTTCTGTCTTTTTGTCTATGATGAACTGATAAATGCATGAAAGGCTGGAAATTATAAAATTATGATATGATGAAATCATATCGAGATAGTATATCTATGATGCGCTTGTCAGTTTCAGCATTAGGATTTTTGTTTGAATTGTTCAAATTATGTCAGTCTATACATCCTTCATTCTTTCATGCTGCCATTTTTTATCAGTTAGAGCGCTACCAAATACTAAAAATTCCTAAAAACCGAATTCCCAATTGCAAAAGCAACTCAACTTTATAGCCAAAAACTAAAACCAAAACCTTACATTAAATCAACATCTCATAAACCATAAGCTGAAAGCCACTTAAAAACCACATAAGTAAAATCATGTCACGTACTGCAATCTGTGTTCCAAAAAAAAAAAAACATATGTAGAATAATTTACATCGTATAAAATGCTATCGCTTGTCACTTTGGGTTGTGTTTTGTGCAAGGTTTTTCGTTATCTCAGCTCTGCATTCACTTTTTGACGAATTTGTTCGTTGCTACGTTTCACATCATCTATTATCTCTTTCAAGGTCTTTGATTTCTATAAAATAATATAGGTATCGTATGCAGCAAAAAATGATCTCCATGTGTTAAACTGATGGGTTTCTTTTACATAAAAAAGTGTGACCTCGGAAAATTTAGAGATCGAAGAATTAACTTGTTAATTATACCGAAGGTTTCTTTGCTTCGATTTGATTTCAAAGTTCAAGAGTCATTGAACATGAACTGAACAGTGAACACCAACTGTGTACCAAGAATCTCAATTTATAGCAAATCTCATCCATCCATGAATTCTAGGAAAAGATGCTTGATTTTGAACTTTAATTAACCCATTCTATCCTTTGCAAGATGAATGTGAGTAGATATAGCGATTCTTCCAACCAACCATCAAAGGTCATTATGAGATCGTTTGTTGTGGGTAGTACAAGTAATATTTCACTTTCATTAGCTGAAACCATGTGGGAATAAGCAAAATAAAGAACCATCATTCTAAAGCTAAAAGGTTACATCATACTGAGCCCATAAATTCAACTGACTTACAAGAGCAACAATAAAGATCTAAGCGAATAATGGAGAAGAAGTATATTGAAGTACTCCAAGTCAACCTACTATTCAAATGTTTAATCACCGCAAACAATAATTAAAAGACGTTTACAACTTTGGTTGAACGACAGTACGACACTATCGTTTTTGGTTTGGAGTGGTACACTTTTAAATTTTTTGGCTGAGTTTTTTTTTCCTAACAAAGTGTGAGATTTTAGTGGGAATTGAACCTTGGACAAAAAGCTTTAAATGGGAGGTACTTTTTTCATAATTTTTCCTGATAGAAAAAAATATGTAATTCAAAAACGTAACAAATCTTTTTAAGTAAGCGTTTAAAAACGTAATGATTTTTAATAACGGTTACTTGGTTTTTAAAATGGTTCGATTTTAGGTATCGTTTTTTATACTGAGAGATAGCTAACGAAAAGGTAGCTTTCTATTGATTTTGTTAAAATATAAAGCAAAACAGATATATCAAATGAAAAACACATTGCACCAAGCTATCCCAAGTTGTTATAGTTGAATCGTAGAACATTTAGGAGTTTTTGTTTTCCGTCAATTTTATTTGGTCTTGCTGTCTAAAAAGAGAGGTTGTATACAATTTTTGAGAATTCAAAGAATCCCATACACATTAGAAATCTCCTCAAAGAATTCAGGAATCCAATCAGATTTAATTCAAGATTTCTAAGTGACCTATATCTTTTCTAAGCGGGAAATACAATGGCGAGAGAAGAGTTTGATTTGTTACTCGATTTGTTATATCACCCAGAGGACAAATAACATTTTTTTTTGCAAATGAAATCCAGAAATTCTGAAAAGTAGCATTTCAAGAATTTCCGAACAAAATTTACCAACAATCTGAAAAAATGTAGAAAACTTGAAAATCGTTTGCAGTTTTTCTGAAAATAAATACCAATAAAAAAATATTTTGTTCATCCAAAAAATCATCAGATTTAAAATGATGTTCCATTCAGTTCACTAATATTCAGTGGTCGCTTTGGCTGAATGCATAGCAAGGTCGACCCTAAGTAAAAGCATATGTTGTTAGTTCAACCCTTCACATTTTTTACTTTTTTCCCTTTGATATTTATTTTCAGAAAATCTGAAAATATTTTCAGGTTTTCTGAAAACTTTTTAGAAAATCATGATTTCTTTGCAGGAAACCTGGAAAAAATAGCAAATCTAAATTGGAAGCAAAAAAAAAAAACTAGCTCTGGGTGATCCGTAGTAATCGAGGGGTTTTACACTCAAATGTTTG
The DNA here is from genome assembly GCA_001015175.1 of Megaselia abdita. Lineage (NCBI taxonomy): Eukaryota > Metazoa > Arthropoda > Insecta > Diptera > Phoridae > Megaselia > Megaselia abdita. The sequence continues at coordinate 6,888 of JXPG01047801.1, read as the reverse complement.
AATGAAACATTTTAAGAACCCAATCAATCATATACAAATTATTAATCCATTCCGGAAGTCTTCAAACAACACAAGTGTATTTTTCAAAAATCCAGGATTTTTTAAAATAAATCTAATCAAAAGTAGGACTTAATCAAGAGTTTCTTGGAAGTGAAAGAATTTTTGTTTTTATATAAAGTAAGAAGAAAGCCAACTTTTGAAGATCGTTTTTCAAAGAAGAAGAACAATAAAAATACCGGATTCGACATGTCAGCCATCTAAACTGTAAACGACTTATGGCTTATATTTACATGGTTGATATGTTCATTGAATTCGTAATTGAAAGAATTCAAAAATCCCACATCTTTTTTGTTTTCTTTAGGAACTTAAAAATCTAGGAGGAATCTATCGGAATACTCTAGAATCTAAGTTGGATCCCCCGTTTTAGCCTCGGTCGTATTATATATTATAAAGAGGCTTTCTCTGACAACTCCTAGGATTTGCTGGTAGATTCGTTATAACGAAGCAAAACGGATGTCCTAATCTTACTTCCCATTAGAGTTTTTACTTTATAGTTTAAAACGAATCCAATTTGATGGGATTCTGGTCATTATGTTCTGAGTTTAATTTTACCTTGGAGTTAGCTATTCTGATCAGGACCGGAGCAGAAGCTGTTTAGAGTTCTGAAGCTGTAGGCTGGCTACCTGGAGTGTTGTTTTGTTAGACTGTCGCTTAGAGACAGATGTCAGGGATTCTTGACAAGTCGGACTGCGTAAGAATTGTGGTCTGGTCGGATTCCTTTGCAAGTGTGCTGCCTATGAAGCAAGCAAATATGGAATTCTAAAGTAAAACACTAATGTAATTCCATCTTTATTCCCAACTAAGCCTAACATATGACATTACAGTATTTCGTCTGACTATAATAATACTATTTATTAGCATGAACTGCAAATTATTAAATCCGGTTAAAATCTTCGCTTCGATGGTTGTTGTTCATAAGGTACTTACTAGTTGGATGAAGGGGTCGTTATATTTCCCCGGCTGACATGTGTGTTGAGTTCCAGTTGAGAATCCATTGGATAACTAACAAGAATAATTTTGTTGTTAAAATATTAGAGCAACAACAACATTTTATATTTTATAACAGTAAGATTGACAATACAATATATATTTAATTTTTACAATAACTCAAAAAGACAGAATAGAATGCATTTGATTTCACCATTATCATTCTTTAACATTTTTCCTCATAGCTTTTTTCCTTCTGAGAGTTTGTACACAGAAACCTGTTTCAGGGAAATATACCGGAAAGTCAAACCTCTTGTTAGAGTCCTTTTACAATTGAGAAATATTGTAGCACTTAAGAAGAATTGCACATCTTTATGAAATATGAACTTAGACCAAAAATCCACACGTACTCCTCGGAAGACTTCCAAGTTTAAGACTACATTAATATGAAACATATTAGGTAGTTGGTTGGTGTAGGTGCTAGCACTCTCGCTTTCCAGTCTGACGATTCTGAGTTCGATCCTGAGTGCACGCGTCAGAATTTTTCGTAAGAAATTTTCTTTCGTGTGAGTCGGATATATACTACCTGACGCCACCCTCGTCGTTTCGATGTTGATGAAATAAAAGGGTACCTCTAATACACTCGTTAATATAGCAGACTGCTCATCACTGACTCTATTCAGAGGAAGAGGGAAAACTAACAACACTGATGTAGAAAAGCAGCTGGTAAAACTCATAGGAAGCAAACATTCCTTAATATCACTGCTACACCTTGAGTCAGCTTTGGCTCGTTGTGTGATTTAGTTAGTTTTTAGTTAGTTAATATGAAGCAAGAAGAAGTGAATTGTCAAGGGGCTAAGTTGACATACATTTGGCTCAATTTGAAAGTAAGGAGTTTGTCGTGGGCAAAGACTGGGACAACGAAATAGATGGACCACGTACTAGTGGATTACGGTGACCAGATGGACAGTTTTGTATTCAGTCTCCTATGTCCTCCTTCTTTTTCTAAAATAAGCAAAAAGTCTTTCCATTACATTTTCCAAGGCAATAGCTTAAAGTTAATAGAAATTATTTTTGGGAACTTACATTTGAAGATATTAATGGCTTTAATGAGAAACAGCGAATCATTCTTCTACTAAAGAATAAAAATGAGAACTATATCAAACAATATCGTTGAGATAACAATGAAGCCCTCAAATATGATATATTTAGTAAATTTCTCCGGTATTTTAAAGTTTTTATGGGTCTAATCCCTTCTACTTTTCAAATTCTTCCCGTCAAGCTTTCTGGATCCGGTCAATCTATAGCAGGCTCGCGATATGCGTCGTGGATGTGAGTACATATAGGGGTGCGAATGTTGACTCAGACTACTACCTCGTATGGTCAAAGATAAAGTCGCTAATATCGGTAGCGAAATCAGAAAAGCAACACGACACGATCATCAAAACTCTGAAGTCGAAAGTTACGTCAAACACGTATTCGAGTATAGTTGAACAAGAGCTTTGGAAAGTCTGGACGAGCATGACTGTTGAGGATTTATGAAACCATTGTTTAACAAAAACATCGGAAAACTTGAAGGATAATTCACCTCCATCGCTCGAAGACAGCTAGGTGAAACGCAATAAGATCTACAGATTCGATCGAATCTCTTACATAAGCATAGTCAAAACCGCGATCAGAATCCTGTCTCTTATTCTGAGTGAGGGTCTAAAACCGTATCGCATTGACATCAAAGGACATTACCAGTGTGGTTTTAGACCAGGAAAGTCTAAATCAAGTATATGCTCTTTCTTGTGATTTGTTAAATATCTATTTGAAAATTATTGTCAATGCTATAGCGTATATAAAATTAACATTTTCGCGAAATCATCTCAGCTTCTTGATATTTCAAGAGACGTAGAGAAATTGAACAACATCGTACCGGTCTCGAGATGCGAATCATGACCACTAGAGTAGACAGATAAGCATCTATATAGAGCATCTTTCAAAAAAATTATCAACTTTTGAACTGCCAAGTGAACGCCTACAATATTGACTTGAAAAACAGTTTCCGTAGGCAGCAGAGAGAATAGGGCTTCTCGTAAACATATAGACAAGACAAGGTGCATAAAATTCGGTTGAGAAAGTAAATAATTCAACAGCGTTCGGATTAGGTCTGAAGACTTCGAGTCAGTCCAGGTCTTCGTGTGCCTTGGTAGTTTCATCAATGTAAAAATAGAATGTAGAATCATTCTGTGAGTTTTGTTCGTTGCAACACGAATGTGAGGGCTTACAAAGCTCTCTCAATAGAAAAAAAAGCCATCCTTACTCTTCGGGTGTTGAAAACAGCTTCCATCAAGAAATTAATATTGAAGGGCATATGTCAAAGAAGAAGATGCATAAGATTACATGCTATATGTCAGCCGTCTAAGACTGTGAATGGCTTAGATAGGCCTGGCTGACATGTAGAGTATTGATTCACTGGAATATAAACACTTTTTTTATGAATAAATATACAACTATTTTATAAGATAAAATTAACACCAAGTAAAACACATCACCCCAAATATACATAAATGAATATGCCATGCCGTACTCTATTAATCAGAATGGAACTCACCCATTGATTTTTAGCCATTCCACAACGAATTTTCTCTCAAAAATAGAAGCCTAATAACTTTTGCATCAAATATGCACCCAAAATTTGCTATTTTAAGAAATCACAAATCTTTAAAAAAAACTAGATAAAAAACCAACAAAAATATTCCCAGTAAAGACAAACACTACATCAAATCAACACCGATCACCAAAGATCAAACTAATGATTCTTTATATACACAAAAAATATAGTTAAAATAATTTATTATGGAAATTAGTTTCGATTTAAAAGCAAAGTAGCTGATGCTCCAGGGGAATCACAAAACGATCAAACCTAAATCTTAAAGGGTGTTATCGAATTTTGGGTTCTTATTTCTCTCCCGTTAAGTATCTCAGACCAGGCACCAATTTAGGTATCTGATGTTTTTTGGAAATGTGTAATTTCGTGAAACAGACAAGACAAGCCAAGACAACAGAAAATGTATCTAAAAAACCCTCCATAAATTTGGTATATGTTCTCCCCTATCATCATCACGATCATTGTATTGTATAGAATACCCAAAAAGAAGATGGAAAAAAAAGACAAAAACCAAAGAACGTTCAGTAGTGGAGGATACTTAAATATGATAAAGTATTAAAGGAAAAGCAATAAAAATTAAGAGAACAGGTTCCATTATAAGATGTTGGAGTTTCAGTTTGGTTGTTCAAGTTGATGAGTCGAACAAGAAGAAGAAGACGAAAACAAAAACACAAGATACAAAAACCGAAAAAAGAGGAAAATAAAAGAAATCCTGTTCAAAATTTTAGAGTCTGTTCAGGTCCATCCTAAAAATAATATCACGAAACGACAATCACATGAGAGTTTTTTTTTTCGGAATACAATGCATTATTATGCATGGTGGGTCCGTCTTTGTTGCTTCCTCTCAATTTCCTGATTTTTATTTTTGTTTTAATTTTTTTAAGATCTTAATGGTGTTGTGGACCTTATTAGTTTTAGAGATTTTTTGTTAGCAATTATTACGAATTCAAACGTTTTCTAATACATTTTTTTTTAATTTAGAGTGTTTTTAAAACAATATTTCAGAGACAGAAAAAAAGCTACAGAATCTTCGAATATCACATGCTGCATCTAGTTTACGAGGACACTTATTAGTGCAGAAAGAAAACCAATAATTTCCACACAAGAATGTTGATCGTATTTAAAGAACGCACGACGGTTAATTAATTTATATTTGAATTTTATTTTTAAAAGAAAAACAGCTTTTTAGTTTTCAATAACTCAAAAGCTTTGACTTTAAAAGAAACAAGCGCTTAAGATTTTTTCTGACTCTAATTTACTTAATTAGATAAAAACATATTTTAGTTTTCGAATTAAAAAAACCTTGAATAGTAATTCCCCATTTTTTTTAAGTCGGATTTTTTTTTTAATATGTTGATTATAAGTTTTAAGATTCTTATTTAATCACAAATAAATTGTTTTATATCATATATTTTTTTACCAAAATTGCTTAAATGAAAATTAAAATCTAAAAATTAAAAAAATATTAAACAAAGTAAAATACTATATGTAAAAAATTCTACAAGAAAAAAAGAACCAAACAATAATAAATATTATAAAATTGGAAAAAAATAAAGAGTTAAGTATAAAAATTTTGAATAGAGACATTAAAAAAACATCGCTATTATTGTTTTATTGTTTGCTTATTTTGTATTTAATGCATTAACAAAAATAATTGTAAGATTTGAAATTGTACAATATAAATTCTAAAATTATAATTGTAGAATAAACATTTTTCAAACATTTGATTTTTTTTTAAATTCAAATTTAGAAATATCAAATTTAAATATAAAAATCTACAATTTACGAAAAATAAATAATTATCGAGAGATTTAACCTAAATGTTCTTGTTTGTTAATATTTGTTTACTTTGCAATTAGTTTTTTGTTTTTATATTTTATTCTTATATAATCAATCTATTACCGATTATTCAGAAACAAACAAATATTTTGTTTAATATTATAAAAAACTCAATCACGTAAATAAAACTTTAAAAAAGTACTTCAAAAACCAACAAACATTAAAAAATAAAAATAAACAAATATAACAAAATTTAAAAATATTAAAAATACAAAAATTAAAAAGAAAACAAAGAAGAAAGAAACGCCCACCATTCACATAAAAAAAAGTAATCAAAATTAAAGAATACTAAATAAAATATTACAAAAAATTACATAAAATACTGAAATTAAAAGAAAAATGTAGCAAAATTAAATATAACTCTATAATAAAACATAAAATAAAAAAAAAATAAATGTAAACAAAAAACAAATGCACAGAAGAGATTTCAAAATGAACAAATATTAAAAACAAACATTAAAAAAGTTAACAAACATATTTAAATACAAAATCATCAAAAATAAAATTATATAAATTATACTTCTCATGAACATTTTTGAAAAGTTGGTGAAAAATAGTCACTTTTTTTCTCTAAGAACGAAACATTTTTAGATTAAAAATTACATTTTCATCGATTTTTCTTCAAATTTTCGAAAAAGTATCTACTGTTTGGTTTTATTGAATCAGAAGGAGTACTGGAAAACGTTTAGATAAAAAAAACTATGGTTTTTATTTTTGTTGTTGAAAATAACCTTTCAGATTGTATCTGAAAGTTTTGCTCTAGTCAGACACTCTATCTGATGGGTCGTTTTCGGATGGTTTATTAAAATCGAAAGTTTTTTGATGTAAGTATCTTAAGTAGCTATGGAGTCAAGAAAACCAAAAATCAGATACTTTTCATGAACAGT
>JXPG01047763.1:514-17732 GCA_001015175.1 Megaselia abdita | reverse complement strand
TTTTTTTTAAAGATATTTGTAAAAAAAAAGAATCTTTCGGAAATACATTGTTTTTTTTTTCTTTTTCTTGATATTTGAAAAATAATTCTAAATTCTCAGAAAACAAACAGGTGAGTCCGTTTGTGCTCCCGAATCAAACGAAAATTAAAAACAAAGAATCTCTACAGATTTGCAACAATTATATTTTTTGTCCTTTTTCTTTTTTTATTTATGTTTCAATCAATTATTCAAAGCGTTTCTTAAATAGGTAGTTTCTTGGAAAATAATATATGTCGTTCGTTTGTATATTTTAAATATAGTCAATTTGCATTTTTTCTTAGTTCTAAGATTAGAATAAACCCTTCTTTTTCTTATCTTTTTTGTCTTTGCCATCGACAGTTCTGTAAAAAGAATTTCAAATATATAATTTTTTGCAGTAATTTTTAAATTTATTTCATTTTTAATGAAGTGAGATTTTTGTTTAATAATTGTTGAGTATGTATGAAGAATATGTATGTATTATTTTTTGTTTTCTGTGAGATGAAGGATATGAAAATGAAGCAGGTTAAAAAACATTCAAAATACATTTATATTTATATAGCATCAACATTTTGGATGGACGGGATTTACTCTATAGGTTTTTCTTTGCTAAAAATAAACTTTCTACCAAAAAACACAACCAAACAGGAAGCACTCAGTTTATTTCATCAATTTTACCTTCAGTTCACATTGAAAATGTGTTCGCTAATTACTTGCATATAACCTAACATAAACTCATAATCATAACGTTCGCTAGAAATAAGAAATATTGGAAACTTTCTTACAATTATTAGTTTTTTTTTTTACATTTTTTTATTAATTTTTGTATATTTTTTTAGAAGAGAAAGGGAGAGTTTGTGGTTTCATAGTTAGGTGTTTTTAGAGTTTTTTTTAAGTGAGTGTATTATTTTTTTTTGTTATTATTTCGAAAAAAGATTTGTGATAGTGAAAGCATTATCGATAGTAAGTGCATTTTTCGTATTTTAGAGACATTTCAGTGTTTTTAAGTTATTATATAAAGGCTTTAGGTTTTTCTTCATAAACATAAAATTTACCATTAAACTTTCAATCCAAAAAGCAAAGTTAACCAAAGATCCCTAAATAATCGTCATCGTTTTTGTATTATAAGGATGAATAGAAGCACTTTTATTTCTTTAAAGGAGACAAAATAAGGAAGGAGTGTTTCTTCGAAAATGTTGGAGAATACAAGATATTTAAACTCAATTATATAGTAAAGTGTCTTTGAATGACCAAAGCATAGGACAAACACAAAATTGTATAATTAATCCATACGAAGAATATACAACAAATTTAAACTAAAAAGCTTGAGAATTTTTAAAAAGGTTTTTTACTTTAACGTTGACATTTTTGTTAAACTGCCCTAAAAAAACACAATTTTAAACATTTTTTTACACGGAATCGCAAAAAAAGGTATTTTCCAAAATTTAAAAATATTTAAACTTTTTTTTTACATTTAGTGTTAATTTCTTAAATTTAATGTTAAGATTTTGTTGCCTTCAACTCTCTTGGGTTCAAATTCCAATTTTAACAATATTTTTTGCACCACTGAAAATGCTCTGTTTAAAATCCTAACAAATGTTTCAAAATTCATACTCCGAATTTTCTAAAATGGTGTTTTTGAAAAGGTTTTGAAAACAAAATAATTCAGATAACAGTTCCAAATTACATCATTTATTTGAATCTTTTTTGTAAACCCTAACATAAGAAACATAAAAAAGCCAGTAGAAGGAAAATGGCAAACCGCCTAAGTAGTCACAAAAGAAGAAGTAAAATATACAGAAAACAAGTGGAATTTTCGAGAGGTTCTTTAAACTAATTTATTGCTCGAATTGAAGTTAAAATCCCATTTGTGTTCTTTCCTCGAAAAAGATTCTAAAAGATACATTTACATCACTGTTCTAATCTAATCTACTTCGAAAATATTATCATTTATTTGAATTCATGTCAGTAAATTTCAATTGATTTGCGTACATTTTTCTTCTTCTTTTTTGACTAGAGTTCGTGACTAAAGACTTCTTCATTTCGGCACCTGAAGGTGTTGGTTAATGTTAGCGGCGCGAATTATAGTAAAAACTTTTACAATACTATACACGCGATCGTCTTAAATATCCGAATAATTTTGATACGGACTTGATGTTTGCCAATCATGGAATTTGTTTTATATCCAACAAGTATACAAGTACACCAAACATGCTTTGAGTACACTTCAGATGATCAAATTGCGCAAGGTTATGGCAGAAAAAATCATAGATAACTCTTTTTTGTTCATAGTACAGATGGTATATAAAACAGATTGGACAGAGACATTTAAGAGGTACGAAATTGTCAGTTCAAATTCAAATTTCTCCCAAAAAGGAAAATTCAAATATTTTAAGAGAGAATTTGGGTTCGGGTTTTTCAAATGAATTTGTTCTTTGTTTCAAACCAACTTTTTGAAAATGTTCAGGATCGTTTGAATTGTTTCTCTGAGAGAATTTCGAGTGAGTTTTCCATACCCCAATGTCTGTCCTACGTGGTTTAATATACCATCTGTAGTTCATAGAAAGTATGTAGTCAGATACTTTAGGGTCCAAAATATTTCAAATAGATTTAGGCGTCTCTAAGCCTTGAGCGTTATGATAGTTTATATTGGCCCTTCTGTCCAGGATATATGAAGCTAGCAAGATTTACAAGACTCTCATCGTACCGGTCCTGATATATGGATGTGAATCGTGGACATCAGGAGCAGACAGACAACTGCTTGATTTTTTTGAGAATTATCTATGATCCAGTGTGTGAAGGAAATGAACGGAGGACTCGGTACAACCACGACCTTTATCAGCTTTATAATGAGGCTCATATAGTGGGCCAAATTATAAAGCAGCAAGTTCGATGACTGGGCCATGTTTGATCATGCAAGCGAAACCCAATGATACAAGAAAACAAGGCAGGCTAAGGCTTCGCTGGATTGAATGTACAGAAGAAGACCTATATTCCAATATATATATATACCAAGTATCTCACATTGGAATATAGAACAAAGATATTAGTATAGGGCCCATCCGTATAACTAACATAACTTCAACCCTCTTAAGAGAGAAGAATTATCCCATTCTGTCCTTCTTTAAGTTTGATTTAAAGATTATAAATTGTATATAAAACTGACATATGTCCTTGTCGTCAGTACCTCATTGCATTAAGTCTCACTGCCGCCTTGGCATCTGACTGATATGTGAAAATATCAAGTGGAGGAAGACCACGAATAGCTGAAGCTTTGATTGAGATCTGATTGGGAAGATCAATGTGCTCTTGTAATACACAGAAAAGCTTATCTTAGCATTTTATCTACCTTCCAGCTACACTTTTTGACATTAATAGTAGCATAAGTCAGAACGCTCAGAGCAGAATAAAGCAATATGCAATTCCATAATATGTGATGGGATCTGTAATTATGGTTGCGGAATCCTTACTAAAGAGCCAATACTATAGTATGACTATCACTTCCTTTCTTTCTTTCAGCTACGTCTAAGAGTAAGAAGAAGCAGAGAAGCATTTAAAGATGAAGTATCCAAATCATGGATTATGATCTATATTTAGGTTTTTCGTAATTATTAAGTGATCACATATATATTATTACATTATAAGTCAATGATTGATATTATGTGTAATATTCCATATTCTTGCCGTACTTTCATCCATATGAAGACTATCACGATAGGTGTTTATTATGGATGCAAAATTCAGCAAATTTTAATATCTGTTCTGTAGAACATTTGTATATTATAAGTCAATGATGTAGTCGAGGCCGGTAGTCTAGTTGGTAGAGCATCTGTTTCAGACACTAGATTATCCAAGTTCGAAACATGTCCCTTTTGAGAAGAATTTCTGATTGGAAGAATGCCTAAGATCTAATATATGTCGCCTGTGAACGGGAAACAGGGAACAGAAGTGAGCAGTAGACCGAAAGGCGGTCCCCTGTGCGCTCACTTCTGGATTTACATTATAAGTCAATGATTGATATGACTTTCAATACAAAACAAAGCTTTATATTTTCCTTTTAAAAATTAAATATATTTTTTGTCGATTTATGTTCTATGATGATTTGCATAATAAAATGAAAGAAGAATTTCGCATTTTCCAATTAATATAATTTCAATTTTCAGTGCGTAGTTTGCTTCAAATATCAACATTTTTTTTTTCTAATATTTACACTTAGAAAATGAGAAATTCAATATAACTCAAACATAGTTTTGCACTAACAAAATGGAAAAAAAATACATTTTCATTTAACAATACTCTGTAGTTAAATGCGACAAGTATTTGTTTGGTATTTGGAGGTCGTGGTGAATAGTATAGTTGGTAGTCTAGGATTGCCAGGTTCGAAACCAGCCCCTGCATTAGTTCGTTTCCATTTTAAAGAAGAATCGCTAATTTTAATTTGTTTTGTAAAGTAGTTTTAAATTTAAGTTGAAAGAGGTCTCTTTTCAAATTTAATTCCGTTAACAAGTTTCCAAAAGACGGTGAATTTCACATTTTTCAACTGTTTAAATAATGTTCCCTTTCCACCGCCGAATTGGAGCACTTTAGCGGTATTGTTGAAAAGGAAAATCTCTTAGTTAAGCTTCTAATATATGGCGCTAAGATACAAATTTGAATGCCATCCACAGCATTCGAACTCTGAAGTATAAGTGGAATTCAAACAAAAATGGAAGGTAGTTAGAATAAAAAAAAAACAATACTTCTTTAGAAGAATTTGAGAATAAAATTGTTGGAATAGAACTTCGAATTTGAAGGTATAGTCCCTATTCCAGATATCTCAAAGGTGATGTAGTATTGATCCAGGAAGGCAAATGCCTTTTGGGCTATTACTCCCTAACAAGAAGAACTTCTAACTGGAAGTTGTGTAGTTATATATTCAATTGTTAGAGACAGGCCTTTTCTTAGATTTAATCCTAATTTGAGTCCGAGTTTACAATAGATGGCGTTATAATTTAAAACATGAATGTCAATCATAGCATTCCAAATTTGAACAGGTAACATTTCAAAATGTAGTTAGAAAGTAGTAAGACTAACAAGTGGAAGAGCCAACCATATGCACCAACCATAGACAAAACAATAGGATAGAAATTGTTTTATTCATCTTGCCAAGATTGGATTGATATTTAAAAAAAAAGCTCATCATATACACAAAAAAATTAAAAATTAAATTTTATAAGAAAAATATTTGATACCAGGAAATGTTTTTGAATTGGTATGAAGATTAAAAAAAACGGAACGTGTTATAAATAAATTCACAAATTCGAATGGTATCCAAAGCGATATTTTTTTTCTGCTTGAATATCGTTCCATCATCCACAAAAATTCCATCTCAGCTCAAAATAAGAATTTCAAGGTTTTCAGTTCTATTTTTAAGAATTAAAAAAATGATTTCGTGTTCATAGGTTCGATGCTACAGAAATTTATAGAAAATATGGATATAGACCAATAATAGATTTTGAAGTCTGATATTTTTCACTGAAACCGGAACACCCTACCAGATCAAGAAAAAGCTTTCTCAATGCAAATTTGACTAACAGGCTGCTTCGTCTGAAGTGGAAATCATCAGATTTCGGAAGTTTGCATATTCCATATTGTTTACTAGATCACTTTGTAGTGGGTTTTGCTTTAGTTTTGAGACTGAAGAGAACTTAAGTCCTTTCAAATACCTTAAGCTTAAAAGTGTGTTTCCAATAGAAAAATATTAAGTAAAAATATAAATGTCCAAGACATTCTTGAATGCTAATGCTTGTGTCAATCTCTTCCTTTGACCACTTATAATAACTTAAAAACCTGAAATATTTGCATAGTTAAAGATAGTCATCAAATAAACCTCTTCCCTATCTCTTCAAAAAAAATTATACAACAAAATTTCAAAAATATTACAATATTGTGAAAAAATGATGATGCTATGTAAATATATACAACACGACTTACAATTTATGATATGGATGAAGGTGAGTACACTTACAAAAATATGGTTTATTTATAAGATTTAATTTAAAATTTTAAATTGAATTGATTATTATTTTGATAATGGTGAGAAACAACAACATTCATGCGTTGAAATTGAAGAAAACCCAAATAATAATTTTAAAAAAAGAAACGTTTTCAAAATAATACATACACAACTGGGATATAAACATAATTACAAAGAGGCACAATTTTATTGAATATTAATAAAGAAATTATGTGACAAAAAAGGAAAATAAAATTCAAAATTTAAATAAAACAAAAAAAATATTCATTTCGAACAAAATTTGAAAATATTGAATAAGAAAATACAAAATGTCAAGTTCTGGTGAACAATGATGATAGAAAGCATAGTTTTTGTTTTAATTACTGGTGAGATCTTTCTTCTTTAACGCAGTTGGTAGGCAAGGAATTTGTGGTGTTGTTGGCCGCTGCTCCAGCTGCAGACGGTATCGTACAATTGCCAGCAATGATTGCTCTATTGTGGGCTTGAGCAGCATCTGGCGCCCCAAAACTAGTATGACGACGCAACAATGATCCAAATCCTCTTCTACTCTTAGATTCATCAGAACCTCTCGATGAAACTGATCCAGTCCTAGAAAATTTGTTGGTTTCCAAAAAAATAGTTCCCAAATATTTTTGTTTAACAAAAATTTGTGTTTTTTTTTTTTTTTTATTTTATATTTTTTACTTTTACTTTTATCATTGTGCCTGTTTTTTTCATTATGTTTTTTTTTTATAAGACAACGTTTGCTTTTTGTAGTATGTAGAACTATTGTCATATGATTCGTGGATTTTTTTTTTTTTGAAGTTGAAAGGAATTTGTGATTGTGAATAATGTGGAAAATTGTGATTTTGTTGATGATTCTTTGTTTTTGGAGAAATTTTAGAACGGAAGGTCGAGTATATTGTGTATTTCAAAAGATTCAGAAACAGGACACATTTTGGATTGAACGATATTAAGAGCGAAACTGGAACAAAAATTGAGAGAGTAACTATATAAAAATCGGCTCAAAACTGCAAACAAAATTGAGGAGCGATAGAGAACATACGAACAACCAAGACAAAAACCTAGAATCTATTCTTCCAATCAGAATTGATTCTCAAAAAAGACAAGGACAGGTATTGAACCTAGAAGTCTAATGTGGGAGACATATACACTCTTTACATTAGCAGGAAATATTTTCTAAAAAAATAATTTTATTTAAGAAATATCTGAATAAATTCCGGCAAACNTTTCTAAAAAAATAATTTTATTTAAGAAATATGTGAATACATTCCGGCAAAAAATTATAAGTGTCCGATAATTCATTCTAAATAAACAGCAATTGTTTCCTGGCTCCTAACATATTTTACTAATTTTTGGTGATTTTCTAGTCATAAAAAAGAAGAATAATGTACCCAAGGCAATACAAACTCAAGTTCATGCATGGAATGATATAATCTTCGAGCTAGACCAGCGCTAGCAGAAAGTTCTTATTATTATTTCCTTATAAACATAAACCTTGGGAAAAACAAATTATAAAACCACAGAAAATAATCATAGCACAACTGGGCTTTCTCAAGCGCTCAATAGAATAGTGCTGAGAAGTTTAGAATGCTATGAAGTAGGCATAGGTTTGAGGTGTATTTCTTGTTTTCTTTTTTTTGTTGAGATCTATTGAGACTACAATAATGCTCTACAGGAAGAGGCTAAAGCTAAAGGTTATAATTCTGAGAAGAAATTGAGTCTACAAAAGAAGATGTTTTCCAACACTTACTCTTCAAATAGGCATCTACAATTGGCTGAGTACNTACAAAAGAAGATGTTTTCCAACACTTACTCTCCAAATAGGCATATACAATTGGCTGAGTACATNTGTTGAGATCTATTGAGACTACAATAATGCTCTACAGGAAGAGGCTAAAGCTAAAGGTTATAATTCTGAGAAGAAATTGAGTCTACAAAAGAAGATGTTTTCCAACACTTACTCTTCAAATAGGCATCTACAATTGGCTGAGTACAGATGAGCTCATTCTAGTAAAGACAAAAATGTATTTTGCTTTCAACTCACTTTCCAGGTTGCTCAGATTCTAATGAATCAATCAGAAACATACAAGTCATGGGTAATGTAAAGTAATGACTCTTCTTGTGCTGATTCCATTACTCAAAATAAGGTACTATGGGCAATCAACTCTTTTGAGCCTCTTAAATCACCAAAGGTGGAAGGTACATTTCCAAAAAAGATACAGGTTATAGCGGATTTCATTGTCCCACTTCTTACAAATATTTTTAAGAAATGTATTACGTAAAATATAATTGCAGCTATATGGAAGCAAGCGAATACCTAACCTTTATACCTAAAGAGCGGGAATGATTAATCAGTCCAAAGCCAGGACTATAGACCTATCAACCAATTCTCATTCGTTCTTAAGGCACTGGAGCGGATCTTGGGCGTGCATATAAGGAGTCACTTCAGAGAGGATATTATATCTGGTAATTGAGACCTTCATCAAGAACTCTCAGTTTACGTCTTCAGCCTTCTTGGATATAGAGGAGGCTTTTAAAAATATAACAAGAGATGTTTTTGTACTCGTTAGAGAAGTCCGATGTTGGTAATCCAATTTGTAACTGGATATCTACCATGCTGAGTACCAGAATCATCAAATCTAACAATGGAGGGAATTCCCTGGTTAGGTATGTGACTAGAGGAACCCCACAAGGAGAAATGATGTCTCCTATACTATGGTTGATAGTATAGTCAACGAAGTTTTGCTGAAGATTGAAGAAGACAGAGTTCAGGTAGCAGCCTACGCGGACGATGTGATTCTTTCATCCTTGGGACTCTTTCCACCAGTAATAAGTAAACCTGGATAAAGTTCTCCGCAGTGTCGGCATCGGTATTACAGGAGCAATGAGGACTACAGCCACTGGTTCTCTTCTGGCTGTGCTAGTAATTCATATGAGTGAGGCTTTCTTCAAATAATTGGTAGCTAATACTGTAAACAGACTCACGTCGATAGGGTAGTTGAGGGCGAAGCCACACGGTCATTCTAAAATTGTGGAAGAATTCGTGGATTTTTTTGGATTTTTTTTACGGAGGGTTTTAAAACAATGTATGGTTTTGGTACTCGCTATCACATTCAAGACTCCAACTACATTCAATTTAGACTGAGGTGAATAAAAATCTCTTTTGAAACAGTACAAGAAAACTATGAAAGATGCTAAAATCAGTTCTTGGAAACGATATTGTAAACGTATCCAACGTATTTTCAAACGGATGATGGTAACTGACTGGGCACAATCCAGTGAGGAAACAAACCGTTTACTGCTAAACAGAGACATAGAAAGAGAGTGGGGTATTCTTCATTCCTAAATCCGGAAAAGTAGACAATTCAAAAGCAAAGGACTATAGACATATAAGCCTTTCGTCTTTCTCCTTAAAATATTAGAGCGCATTTTGGAAGAGAAGTCTTTTCAGTCCTTCTACTGTAACACCAAGTCAGCACGCATATATAAAGGGGAAATGGCTCGAGAGCTTGTGAGCTGGATCATGATGTCACTGGAATATATTATTATATTTCTTTCACACCGCATGGCGTCGTCATATCACATCTTCTTTGGCTGCTAGTTGACAAGCTGTGTCTTACGCGGATCATGTAGCTCTCGTGCCTTCATGTCTATTCATTACGACCACTAGTGATAGACTTCAACGAGCATTAAACCTATTGGAAGCCTTATGACCAGAAATGCGGACTAGGTTTTAAGCCAGACAAGACTGAACTGTTTATTTATCCGGAAACTCATCAAAAACTACTTTCCNCTTCAACGAGCATTAAACCTATTGGAAGCCTTGACCAGAAATTATCAAAAATTACTTTCCTCTTAAGCTGACAGGTNAAGCTGAAAGGTAAGCGTCTTACAGTAAGTAAGGAGGCTAAGTATCTTGGAATCTTCATCGACTCAACATTATCATGGAAAATAAACATAGAAGAAAGGATAAGAAGTATCAAGTGGCATACTACATATGGCCAAATGCTATATTAAGACTTAAGGGTTATCTCCAATTACTACTGGATCATCACAGCTATTGTTAGACCTATTGTATGAAGTAGCGGTTTTGTGGATGTGGACGGCTCTGAAATCCAAAGAAAACTGCAGGAAATTTCATCGATGTAGGAATGTAAAAAGAAGCTTAATAAATTGAGTCAGCATTTTGATATCACTCTTAGGTCACAGTAACGTGACCTGAAATGAAACTGCTGATCTACTCGCAAGACAAGGTACAGAGCTCCTTCTAACTTCTGATCAAAGAGTCCTTGGAAGAACATAACTTCAATTCAGGTAAAGNTACTCGCAAGACAAGGTACAGAGCTCCTTCTACCTTCTGATCAAAGAGTCCTTGGAAGAAAATAACTTCAATTCAGGTAAAGGAATGAAAAGAATTGTTGAATTTAATCAGTAGCAAAGGANTAGCAAGATAGTTTGACAATTCTATTCAGGGCAGCTGATCTACTGGCAAGAAAAATTTATGATTTCAGTCTTAATTGCTCGGCAAAATTCAAAAGACAAATATTGATTTCTGTGAAAAATAAACGTCGATAATGTAAATAATAAAAAAAAGCTCCTGGCAGGATCGCCATGATCGTATCATCAACATTCCAAGTCTTAAGTATAATTTCATCACAACTGACTCNCAGTCTTAATTGCTCGGCAAAATTCAAAAGACAAATATTGATTTCTGTGAAAAATAAACGTCGATAATGTAAATAATAAAAAAAAAGCTCCTGGCATTATCGCCATGATCGTATCATCAACATTCCAAGTCTTAAGTATAATTTCATCACAACTGACTCTGTTTCGAAGAATGATGGAAAACTATAAAGTACTGATTTAGAAATGAATCTGATAATTACATTTGAAGGAAAAAATTTAACACCTTGATCCACCTTTGATTCGTCCCTTGATTAAGTTTTAGTCTTTAGTACTTTTACGTTCTCCTTCCAAGGACCCAAGAAAATGATTGATACTCTGTAAATTCTGAGTGTTACTGTCATGCATGGAATGGAGAATAAATTGCACCTAATGATGTGTCTTGAACTATTAAATCTAGAAGCATCTAGTTTTTATTATAAATCTATTATAAATTTGAAAGCATTCATATAAAATCTCAGCTTAACAATGAATAGTCTCTATATGTCTGTATATTTGCGAAAACATCCCTACTAAAGCTGATTTAATTTCTTGATTTATTTTTCAAGTGTAAATTAATTGTTTCATAATCCTACTCAGAAGGAAGTCCAAAATGTCTGTTAATACATTAGAAAATATCGAAAGAAATAATTTCTAAACGTGTCAATGTGTAAATGTTTCTCCTACTGAAAACATCCCAAAAAGGTGCAAATGACTGTTGTGTTTTTGTGTCCAATGAGAAGAATGAAAATAGAGGATCAGATAGATTAGACAAGCAAAAAAAGACAACATTGCAAACATCGAAAATCGAACGTTGTTCACACTTATTAATCAACCAACTAACAATCACACCTATTCAATACATACTTTTATTTCTTAGTGAGGTCTGAAACCTTGCTTATGATGTACGAAGTTTCGACATCTTCGAATATCAGAAAAAGTTTAGACATTCACTTTTGCGTCGAACTTTTGCAATCCTAAAAACACATTAAATTTAACTTTTGTGTTCAATTTCTTTTCAATGAAATGAAGAATGGAATGATTGATGGCGAGATGATTATGTTCAATTTACAACTGAAATTTGAGAAGAAAGACAAATAAATTATAACAGCATTCTCTTACAAAAGATTTATTTGTTCTAGGGTTATTAAATGTGTTTTAGTAATATTTGTGGGGACTCTTCAACAAAAATCATTTCAAAAATTGGGTGGGGGAAATAAGCGATTTTTTGTTCTTAAATTTAGGTGGGAACTATTGAGAATCTTGTTTTAATAATAATCTTGAAATTCAGGCTATTTATCTTTGGAGACAATATCTGAATATATATAATTTTTGTCCTGAAAAAGTTTATAGGCATTTGGAGAGAAGCGAAATACTAAATGGACAAAAGTAAAGTATTGTCAACATAGCGTATGAGTGATATTTCAACTTTAGAAATTGTTGAGATTTGATAATCACTNTTGAGAATCTTGTTTTAATAATAATCTTGAAATTCAGGCTATTTATCTTTGGAGACAATATCTGAATATATATAATTTTTGTCCTGAAAAAGTTTATAGGCATTTGGAGAGAAGCGAAATACTAAATGGACAAAAGTAAAGTATTGTCAACATAGCGTATGAGTGATATTTCAACTTTAGAAATTGTTAGAGATTTGATAATCACTTTTGAAAACAGTATTTCTTTGGAAACTATTCAAGTTTNTCCTGAAAAAGTTTATAGGCATTTGGAGAGAAGCGAAATACTAAATGGACAAAAGTAAAGAATTGTCAACATAGCGTATGAGTGATATTTCAACTTTAGAAATTGTTGAGATTTGATAATCACTTTTGAAAACAGTATTTCTTTGGAAACTATTCGAGACTTGACTTTGCTTTTATATTTATTTTACAAAAACCTTATATATAAGTCAGGGTCAAGGTAAAAAATACAACCGTGTTTGAAACATTAAATAAACATTTGTCCGTCCGTCTGCTGTGAAACTTTTGCACTATTTATACTGAACATTCGACACATCATCTTTAAGTCTAACTGACTACTACAATTCCAGTTTGTCAACAGCAGGTGGAGCTAGAGGTTTAATTCTGGAACTATCGATCCCTTTTTTTCTAATTTAGTTAAGCACATTTTATCCGATTTATAAAAGGTTTTGAATTGGCGGAAATGCATTGGCGTAGAAGCGAAAAAACCTAAAATGACCTTTTATGAAATTTCACTGAGAAATCTGTTGCACATATTAAAATATGTATTCAATGGCCGGAATATTTAAAAATGCACGATCAAATGTACATATAAAATATGTACAATACACATTATGCTCAATTCTAAGCTCACAATTATTTAATTGGCTTCATATTTCAGAGTTTAAGCTACTCATTGACAGAAGTGGAATATTTACAATCATTAAAATATGTATATTTTTACCAACAACATTTATTTAGCATAAACATAATTGTTGGTTAAAATGTGTAGCTCACTTATTTTAAGTGTAGAATATTTATGAAACCAAATAAAAATATGTAAAGTACTCCTGCACACCTTAATGAAATACAAGAGGGTCATTGGCAGATCTGGAACTCGTGGGAGTAGAAGTGAAGCAATTCTAGATTAAATTTTATAAGAAAAAAGAGCCCATAGAACTATTATAGACAAAACAATAGATAAAAGAGTTAAGAAGCGCCACATATCCTGATTTAACATTTTAATATCTAATACAAAAAATGTCTATCCAATACAAAAACCAACAAGGCTTTGATATAAAAGGGATAAACATAGAGACAAACAAAGAACTTGAATTCATGGTGTTATTTTCCTTCGGAAAGAAATTGTTTCTTTTTATCTCCTTTTTATTAACAATAGATTTTTACGAGTAACGATGAGACCCAAGGTAATGTATTTTCCTTAAAAATTGTTTAATTTAAGGGAGATGAACGTTGTCTCAAATACAAATCACATCCATTGTTAATTTCTCAGATTTGCAATTTGCTATTGTTCCTTTATCCAGTCAATAATAAAATGATGAAAAATTAGATGATTTCTATTTTTATTATTTATTGATATCAAACTAATTTTTCTTGACTTAATTTTTTGCTGAGTTTTTTTTTAAATTTGAATATGAAATTGAATGCTTTCTATTTACTGTCTTGTCTATGGTTCTATTATACCGCTTCATTGTTTTTTAAGTACACTTAGACTACGTTAGGTAGTTGGTTGGTGCAGGTGCTATTACTCTCGCCTTCGACTGTGAAGATTCTGAGTTTGACCCTCAGTGAACACGCTGTATGTTTTCGTACATGACGCCACCCCCGTCATTTTGACTTCGATATGAATTAAAAGGATACCTCTAATACGAACTTCGTTGAAATAGCAGACATCACTGATTCTATTCAGAAGAACAGGGAACACTTAAAAAGCACCGATGTAGAAATGCAGCTGGTAAACACATACACTGAAACAACGAAATATGTACTCTACATATTTTAAGGTAGGACATTGGATGAGTATTTTTCACTCGAAATAAGTGTGCTACACATTTTAATAATCAGGAAAATACATATTGTGCAGTACATATTCTGTTCATGGTGCACACTTTAATTGTCTTCAACATTTCACATATTTTAATGAGTAACTTACACACTCAAATTTTTAGCCTACACAATAAATCTGTGTTGAGAACTGATGAAAATTATGTATATGTCATACATATTTTATATGTGCTTTATAATGTATTTTATTTCTATCTATTTTTAGGGTTTAAAGCAACAAAATACCCTTATGTACTCAGTTTGTCCGTCCGTCCGCTATCGCTGAAATTCTGGAAGCTTCAATTTTATTTTTTTAATGTTAGTTAAGCAAATCTTATTCGTTTCCCAAGATTGATGTAGCATTTTGGAACACTCATCATAACTTTTTAGGGTTTTTTTGAGAACAAAAATACCCTTATGTACTCGCTTTGTCCGTCCGTCTGTCTGTCTGCCGTAAACCTTTTGCAACGTAAATTTGAAGGGTTAAACATTATCCGATATGGACATGTGATGATTTAAAGGTCTATCTGACTACTACAAACTGCATTTATCATTTTTGATTGGTTGGCACCAGATGGCGTTAGAGCTCAATTTCTGAAAACTTCCATTTTAAGTTTCTTTAAATTTTAGTTAAGCAAAAAGCAGTGGTTTTGTGTCACCTTAAAATTTGGGTCACAAAGATAGTCAAACGAATTAATACCAACACATTATCTTGAATGTAATTTCGCCAAAATTACTTCTATATCATTAATTAGTTCGGATAATTTATTTCTCGAAATGATAAGTCTAAGGTTCGACTACTTTTCGTCGAAATGTTGTTTTTATACCTTAAAGACACATCCCACAAAATTCTTTCTGAGCTCTTAGTTTACAAAATTTAAGTTAATTTTGAATTATAACTTGGGCTCTTAACAATATTTTTTCAAGTTAAACAGTTTAAAAAAGCTGCAAAAGTATTTGTTATATTTTGTTAAGGCTTCTTTTGCATAATTTGTTAAGGATTGGTATTTAAAAAAATTGGAAATTGGTATTGGAATGTAATTATACAGTTTTTGCTGTATATTATTTCGAAATATTTTGAATTTAAAATTGCAATTCAAGAAACTTGGTTTTTAGGAATATATTACAAAAGTCTGGGAATCTAAGTTTATTGTATAATATATATTTTTGACGATACTTTTTTTGGGAGCCTATTTCGAACAATCCTTTTTAGCAGTACTGAATGAAATTTTACGAAACTCTTAATTTAAACAAAAGAATAATTATTTCTACTGTCGAACAATCATATAATGGATTTTTTCACGCGATTATTATTGCAATTATTCTTCACTGAACAAGATTTCTCTTGTTTTAAAATTAAAACCAATCTTAACGAATTGAAAATTATTTTTTTTTTAGTAATGTAATGTAAAAAAAATTNCAATCTTAACGAATTGAAAATTATTTTTTTTTAGTAATGTAATGTAAAAAAAATGTAAAAAAAATCTTGATTTTAACTTTAAAAAAAACTGAAATGAGCGTTCCAAGAATGCGCTTTCTTTAAAAGGAAAAATTACATTCCCTAATAAAAACTTTGACTTGATTTATTTTGTTAATAAACTTATATAAATTATTCTAATCCTGAGAAATATTTATCATTTAAAAATGTCTGAAAAGCTTCTTGTCATGTTTTTAAACTTTCCATTATAATAATTTTAAAATATGTCAAAAGATGAATATCTCAGTTTTTTTCTTTTTTTAAACAACAAAATGTTCCTATCTAATTAATCTTCGGTGGTAAAGAAATCATTGGTAATATTTAAAGTCTCAACTAATCCATGTCGTCCTAACTCAATAATTGTAAAACATTTACACAACAAAATAAATTCAGGAGAGGAGAAATAGGTAAAACAAATTATTTTCAAAAACAGAAACAACATAATTGAAAGTTATACCAAAAAATACCATCTGTTGAAAATATCAAGAAAAACGAATTGTTTGAATGAAAATCATCAAAAACCAAAAGAAATCATATGACGACAGTTCTAGAATTTAGTGAAATTATCAAAAAACTTGTTTCAAAATTAGCGATAATGTTCCAAGCACAATAATTCAAAAAATAAAAAAAGTTTTCAAATTAAAAATAAATTTTTCAAAAAACTAAAAAAATGGTTCACAAAAAAAATCTGCAATTCCACAATTTTATATATCCCAGTTTTGTATATTCTTCTTCTTTCTCTTCGCTCTACAACTCATAAACTAATCGTAGTAGATATATAAAAGTTAGTAATTTAAGTGCCAATCAGAGTTAATGAAGTAAGTTAAGTTAAACAAACCGAAACACAAAACCAAACAATAAATAAAAATATGTACAAAACACAGAATGATAATAAAAACACTGCGAGAAATAATGGAAAGGAAAAAAAACTACTCACTCTTTGCTATTCGCCTCCAGACTTCTGCGTCTTAGTTCATCCAGCGTAATGTTGTTGGACTCTTCCCACTCCTTCTTCTCCTGTTCAAAAGCTCGTCTTCTCTCCTCCAATTCACGGATCTGTTGGTCAAGTGCCTGTGGAGTAGATTTTTTATTTAGTTGGGTTTTTTGAAAATTGTTATAAGATATTCGGAAAGATGAAAGGGAATTTCTAAGAAGAAAACTTTTGATTTAAATTGATGGGGAAATAATTTGTAGGTTTTTGAGGCGATTTTTTTTTTTTTTTTAGTTTTTAAGGTTTAATTTTGGAGATTTCTCATATTTAAATAATAGGAAGTTTTTAATTCAATTATTTTTTAAAATAATATAATTTTGAATTATTTTTGTTTGTTTTTTATTTTATATTTTTATTTAATTTCAATTTTGTTTTACAGTTTTTGGTTAGTTTTAAAATATTATGATTCTAATATAAAACTTATAATTGTAATTCTAAAAAATATTTTAGTATTTTTTTTAACCTCAACAAAAAAGTTGTTAAAAAATATAGCAAATTATTATTAATTTTATTTAATTTTGAATTTT